>JAHHZJ010003065.1:0-88620 GCA_021437245.1 Aegilops speltoides | reverse complement strand
ATCTAGCTAGGCCACAAAAGTGCATGTGCACGTTGTTGGAGCGAGCTAGGAGAAAAAAGTAGATCTATATCATGAAGATAGCTTTCCTTACTTACCTATCAAAAAGGTAATTTCACCACTTAATTTTGTTGAATCTATGGTGAAAATGAGGAGGAGGAGATGGTCAAATCTTGGAGAAGGAGGTGGATGGAATGAAGTGGGGAAAGTGAGTGGTGTGTGGGCTGTCCAAAATATCTTGTTGGTCCTAGAAGATTAATGGCACTTCCATCATGCGCTATTAGTAATTCCTATAATGGCGACGTCAGTAAAAGCGCCATTAGTAGTTTTGCAAAAAAGAATAAAACAAATTTAGAGTAATGGCGCATGCCTCGTGCAAGGCGCCATTAGAAGTTAGATAGTAATGGCGCATTGTAGAAGTTGCGCGCCATTAGTATGTATGGGAAAATGGAAAAAAATTATATTAGAGGCGCACTCGTCCACGGTGCGCCATTAGAAGATATATAGTAATGGCGCATTGTGCCTCATGCGCCAATAGTATGTATGGGAAAACGAAAAAATTATGGCGCACCTGTCCACGGTGCGCCATTAGTGTTCTTTCCACTCTAATGGCGACGCGAACAGGTGCGCCATTAGTATATAGTACACTTCCTCCACGATGCGCCATTAGAATCAATTCTATCTATAGCCCTTTCCTAGTAGTGCAATTGATCCAGATTTGTGTTGTGTCGGATTGTGTCCGTGGACTCATTGAGGTGTTCCCTCGATTCTATAGCTTTCGGCCAACATCTGTGTTGAATGTCGCTGCGAGTCAGGCTCCTAGTGTTCCTTTCCTCACTCATGAGGATCTAACAGTGGTGGAAGTATGGGTGGAGTGATTCTTTGCCTTTATCCCAAAAAGAATGGGATGATTTGGCCCTATTCTGAAAAACAACTCTATCCCAACCTTGCTCCTATAGGTGGTGGGGCTAAAGATGGGCTGTTGAAGTGGAAGCTTATCCGCCCCTGCTCTTGCTCGGGATTGGTGCTAGTCCCTCGATCGGTTAGTGCTCCAATGTCCGCCTGCTTTTCCTTTATGGAATTGAAGTTTTCTTGATCATGCGAAAATTGTTGTTAACGAAGACTTTCGCACATGCTAAATTTGTTGTTAATGATGGGAAATCGATGCATTTCTCGCTTGATCGGTGATTTGGGAATTCCTTTGATCTACTTTTCCTATTTTATATTTGTTCTGTGGCAATCTAGATATTTCCATATCGGATTTGGCTAGTAATAATTGGGACTTAGGCTTTCATCGCTCCTTATCTCCTGTAGTGTTGGAAGACTGCATCGCCTCGCTATCTTCCCTTCGCCGGAGGTATTGATTCGTGACTTGGCCCGCATTTCCTCTTGTTTTCGATTAAGTCTTTATATCAGCTGCTGATCACTGGCCCTTCTTCTTCCATGTTTAATGGCATTTGCCGCTTTGTTCATTGAAAATCAAAATCTTCTCTAGCAAGCTATTCGTGGCAACTTACCGGGCCGCGGATCAGATTAGAAAATGTAATGGCAGGGCTTCGCTCATTGCTCCCTTTGTTCGGGTGGAGGATGCTGACCATACTATTTTTCCTTGTGACTTCACGTCCTTGATCTGGAGCTACATCTGGTCATGGCTAGATGTTAGCTGGTCACCTTGATCCTTCTCTCAGCTTCTGCCGTTTGTCAATTCATTGTCTGGTCAGAGAGACGCCATTTCTGGTTTGGTTTCGCCACTAGCCATGCCTTTGGACGGTTAGGATAAATTTACTATTGAGCATGTGTTTCCATCTAAACCTGCTGACATAATTTTCAAATCTTTAATCCTAATGCAACACTAGAAGTCGTTGGTTAAGTGTCGTGACATCGACACCACGTAGTTGTGTTGATCTCGCGGGTTAAATCTACAGCAAGCTTCCTATCTCCCAGAGGGCAGGCTCCTTCTTCGCAGTTGTCGTGTCATTGTTGTTCACGCATTGCGGTTTTGGTTGTAGGTTGTTAGCCTGGGCGCCATAAACTTTGTTGTTCTATCTGCTATGGCTGTGTAGCGACTTGGTCTATTGGCTGTGTTACCCTCTTAACTTTGTCTGTTGTGAACTGGTTGGTTGGCTTTATTTATAAGGTCGGCTTATCTTTACCTAATAATAAAGCAAATTGGGTTTCGGTGGTCCGTCATGGCATTTTTCAGAAAAGTCCCTGTGTTTTGATGAAATCAACCCAGGTCTGGATTTAAGTCACAGCTTAACATTTATTTTACATTTTTCAAACCCCTTTGATGTTTTAGGTAATTGATCCATGGATCATATCTAAGTCAAACAAATGCTTTTTAAATAATCCATATCTTTTAAACCAGAATTCGATTTGAACATGTTATATATGAAATTTGATTAGAAAAATATGTAGAATATGAATATGAGATCAATTTTACCTATTAAATATTTTAAATATTATTTTGGAATATATTTAAGTCAAACAAATGATTTTCTAAATTATCCAGATCATTTAAACCAGAATTGTTTGAACATATTATATATGAAATTTTATTAGAAAAAATGTGGAATCTAAATATGTTGTGAATTTTACCTGTTAAATATTTTAAATTATTGTTTTTAAAGCAAACTTATAATTTATAGTGCAAGATCCATTTTTCTTTCATACCGCGTAATCCGATTGCAAATAAACACCCCACTATAACCATATAAGGAAAAGAAAACGCCGATAACTACACATGCATGCCTCTAAAAAGGTCATAGGGGAAAACAACAGATTTCTCATCGCGGGAGTGAGAGAAAGCGAGAGAGAGAGAGAGAGAGAGAGAGAGAGAGAGAGAGAGAGAGAGAGGCTTTAGGATTAACCATATTCAAACTCATTTTTATTTTATTTTGTGTGAACACCGAGGCCATCGCCAAGTAGGGTGAGAAGGAGAATAAGCGGCAACACAAATATGATGCCTCGCAACAATAAAAAGATGGCCCGTGGTCTTGAGTGATGATTATTGGGTTAAGAGCGTGCATGTTATGTTTTTCTTCCGCTGTAACGCACGGGCTCTTTTGCTAGTAAAAATGTGGCTAAGTGGGGAAAGAGAGCAAACCTGTTCGACGCCAAAAAATCCAGAATGAAAATCAGGACAAATTAACAAACGGCCTACACGACATGCCAAATCAGCACAAAATTGGAAAAATATTGGCCGAGCTAAAAATGTGGCACAAAGTGTATCAATGGGGTATAAATTGAGATTCTTTCTAAAATGGGTAAAATCAATCATAAACGTGAACATGGGGTAAAAGTGGATTTTACCTTAGTTTTGATTTCTTTTGCCAACTCGGTCCCAAATCACGCATGTGTCATATGTACCGAATCATACTTTCTGGTAGATATGGTAGAAAAAATATAGACTGTAAGAAGCATGTGATATGAATATATGAACCACTCTAATGTTGACCACTTACAGAAACAAATATACATGCTCACGGAAAAGGAAGAAGCAAGTGTTTAGAAAAGCTCTGTGTCAATGATTGTGAACAGCCCCACAGGGAAAATATCAGCATGGTTTCCCTAGAAGTGGTTATCACGCCAGTCTAATACACTGAAGGTCTCCGTCGGGCTTAGTTTTATCTACATTTTTATTTTTGCCTTTATTTTACTCTTTATATATTATTTTCTCCGCTCATTTCCGTCGCAGAAATGGATGTATCTAGAACTAAATACATCTAGATACATCCATACCATAAATAATTCGGAACGGAGGGAGTATATGAATTCGCATCAGATGAAAGAAGAGAGACACCGGAGTTCAGAGTCATTCAGAGAAGAGAGACGCTGGAGTTGGAGATCAGCCAGCCCACTGTGGAGATCACATGCTAATAATGAAATTTCTCCGTCATTCCTTTTTCCAGCTTACAAATAGCCCTAACTCTTCGGCTCTCAAACCTGACATCTCTTGAAACACTCCTCTCGGGCAACAAGTTTCAGTGTAGCAAGGCCCTACTGGTTTTGGGATATAAAAAGCCTCAAGTATCTAGAGAAATTTGTAAATATGCAGCCTCAAGTATCCAATGAAAAATGCTCCACATGCAGCTGTACAGTGGGAGGTTTGTCCAAAGATATATCCAACCCCACAGCAACCCGCAATCCCTTGTCTTTGTGTTACAGCTTATTCCACTTTCTCCATCAATCCTTTGCCACCTAAATTGTGGGGCAAAACCATGGTTCGCAATAGCCCAGCCATATAGTAAGATCATATTCTTCTTTTCCACAAATTCTACAGGAAATAAAATTATTACAGTAAGCAGAGTATTCAATCTACAGAAGAAAGGCGAGCAAAAGGCTTTCTTTCACACTTGCATTCCTGAATGCTCACGGGACGGTACATCCATGACGGCCCGAAGTTCCCCGCCTCTTGAAACTGAATCCTGTACATGTTAAGACAAAGAGACTTCAGAGGGAAGTCGTGAACAGGAAATCAAACTATTGTGGACTTGAGGTTCAGTTCACTACCATGAATATAATATGACTATTTCAGTTATTATAACGATGATACACTAACATGAAGTCTAATCAAAGTTTGATTATTATTTGTAACTGTTGTCTTAGGAAAACAACAATACACTGTTGTTTCATAGCAACACTGAAAGGCACCCATGTTTGCTCATCTCATCAGAGTTTGATGTTTCAAGAGAAAAATCTATTACTCAAAAAAAGGAGAGAAGAAATCTGGTCAGACGCTTTGATTCACACACGGAAGTTAATTAGTTGACACACCACACTTGATAATACTATCCAACAAACGAGATTTCATCGTGTTTTGATGAAGGCTTTCTATACAAGTAAATTGTATTAAAACCAGGAAGAGAGCCACAAGTTAACTTACATTTTCTCCCACTATCCATTAGTCCTTTGACAGTAATTTTATGCCAAAAGTATACAAGAACTTCAAAACTTTGCAAACTCTGCTATCAACCTCATCACATTTGACTCTGATAACTCCGTATCCTGAAATAGCAGCGGTTTCTCCATCAAACCAGGATTTTCTTCCACTTCTAATGCACTTGTAGTCTTTTTTTGCTGCAGAGAAAAACATTTCCAATATCCATCAATCATTCATGAAAAGTTGAAAACTGTACTACAGCAACTCTGCGACTGTCCATTTAAAAAAGATATACCTTGCACAGTTAAGCGTCAAATTCTCAAGAATCGGTGAATGTTCAAGCATAGAAACTAGTCCACGGAGGTCAGGTTGCACACACCAGTCATTCAGCAACAAATTCTTTAACTTACTAAAGGTAGGGCACCATCTTAAATCCCTTCTAAAAATAAACTGAACAAACTGCAAAACAGTAACGGTTCAGGTTCTAGTTTTAAATTCCACAATGCAATGGTACTGAAGTGCTTCGAACCTTTTGATAAAAATAATAAACATTTAAAAATCAAACCTATAGAATTTGTTTTGGATAAACATCTTTGGAGAAAGATGCATCCAATGTCAGCATATCGTAATTAGCAACTCTCTCACATTTACTTGCGAAATGTTGATCATTATTCATGAATTTGGATCAAGAATATGTGGTATAAATGGTTATTCTCTGTAAAACAAAGGGTTTAGGTTTGTGGCACACCTCCAACGTGGTGGCCTTTGTATTATATAGAGGGTACATCATCGTACAAATACAATTACAACTATAATACATGTAGGCCCAGTATATACAGAGTCTAACATCTCCTCAATCTCAACCGTGCTCGTAAGAATTCACTAGGTTGAGATTATGCTCACAGCCTTCAAACCGAGGAAGAGGCAGTGGCTTGGTGAAGATGTCAAGTTGATCCTTTGAAGGGATGAACTTGATAAGAAGCAGCCCCGGCAACACGTTCTCGACAAAGTGGTAATCAACTTCTATGTGTTTTGTTCGGCATGGAATACAGGATTCAAGATGATACGAAAGTAAATCGATATTATCACACCAAAGAACAGGAGGTTTCTCCCGAGATCCTCAACTCTCAAGCAAGGATCTGATCCAAATCAACTCAGCTGTAGCATTTTCAACGCTGGTACTTAGCCTCAGACATCATGACACTGCTGCTTGTTTATTTAGCACCTGCACGATCAAGTTAGCACCAAGAAACACCGGATAGCCCCTTGATCGCCGGGTCATCCGGATTTCTAGCCCACCTGCATCGAGAACGCGACGGAGCTCCAGATGTCGCCGTTGCGATGCAAGCCATAAGAAGAAGTCAACCGAATATAGCATAAAATACGCTTAGAGTCCAATGAGAATCTCGAGGTGCATGTAGAAACCGCGTACACGGTTAAAAGATAAGAGATATCCGGACGAAAGTGATAGTCAAGCATCGCAGACCACCAACAATAACGCAATACTCAGGGCCTCATCAGCGGAAGAAGTGAACCATCGAGAGCGCATAGTTTGTCAAGAGAGGACATAGGTGTAGTAGCAGTTTTACATTTGAGCATACCGCGTCAAGGACATCAAGAGAATACTTCACCGGGCCGTCAAACCGTAAGCAGAGTACGAGACCTCCAAAGCGAGAAAATAGTGCAGCTTCCCAAGATCCTAACCGCAAAATCAGCATGTAAGGAAGAAACCAAGCGATCCGCAGCGTAACAATCAAGAGCTGACAAGAATGATATCATCAACGAGACTAGTGTACATGGTAATCAGAGGACGCGGAGAAGAAACAGCGAGGTTTCAACAGATGAAACAAAACCATGAGCCAAGAAGAGGTTCCAAGGCATGCCACGCGCCAAGCTCGCTTCAGACTATAAAGCGCCTTTAACAAGGCATACGATGTCATGGACGAGCTGGATCAACAAAACCAGGAGGTCGACGATATAGACCTCCTCCTCGAGTACACCATGCGTAGGCATTATGAACATCAAGTTGGCGAAGAGACCATCCCGAAAGTGACAGCCAAGTGAGAGCAGTATGCTAATGGTAGTTGGTTTAACCACAGGATCAAGGTATCCTCGTAATCAAGACCCCGCGCTGCTTGAATTCTTTTGCAACCAGCAAGCCTTATATCGCTCAATAGAACCATCAAGATGTCACTTGACCTTAAAACCCACTTGGAATTAATAACATTGACACCCGCCCTAGGGGGAACTAAACATCACGCACTGCTTTGAAGAAGAGCCTCGTATTCTTGTTCCATCGCAAGACGCCAGTGAGAAATACTCATAGCTGCCCGAAATGCCCGGTTCAGCAAAGAGGATCCGCCTGCTCGTGCCATACAAGTCGCGAGCCAGCAACAGACGTCTGCGGCGCTTTTCGTTGAACCACACCACTTTTGTTGCGTATGAGGACGCCAAGGTGAGCGGGACCGGTGGTGGAGAAGGCACCAGGATACCGCAAAGAAACCGCAACCTCCGAAGAAGTCAACGGTGAGGCAGCTTCGAAGACGTGGACGACGGCAACGCTGGTGGTAAGCAGGAGGCCAGCATGTGAGGCCAGCCCAGCGACCACGGCGAAGCGGGCCGAACAGCAAGGCCGCCCAGCGTAGGCCGCCGAGGTGTACCGGGCCGGTCAGCGAGGCCACCAGTAAGGCAGGCGAGGCCAGAGGCTAGACCACCAAAGGGGTGGCGGGATGTAGCCGATGGAGGAGTCCCTGCCCGGCCTGTGCAAGGCAGTCCAGAGGAGGTGGCACGCCAACAAGGCAAGCTGCATGGGGCATGCAGTGGCCGGCGGTCGTCAGGGATCATGGAGGAGGAGGCGCCAGCCTCCTCGTCCAAAAGCAAACGCACCTCTTCCAATACCGCGCCACGGTTAGACAACAAAAGGCGAATGTGCAGATCTAAAATTGATCAAGCAAGGTATCGAATGGGTGCACAAAGGTGTGGAGGTGGCGAGATGTGGGTAGAGCATAGAAGGAAAAGCATGTTCATCAAAGACAACATCAAGGAAATATACACACGATTAGATGGAACATGAAGACATTTATAACCTTGTGAACATAACTATACCCAAGGAAGACACATTGTTTTGATCTAAATTCAAGCTTATGATTATTATAAGGACGAAGGTGTGGCCAACATGCACACCTAAACACCTTAAGAAACGTGGTACTGTGGAGTTTGACCAAGCAAGAGTTCAAGTGGAGTTTACATGGAGTCAAGGAGTCTATTTATAAGAAAACAGGCTGTAGTGAAAGCATCACCCCAAAACGAAACGGAACAGATGCTTGTGCTAGCAAGGTTAACCCAGCCAATAATGTGACGATGCTTACATTCAGCCGAACCATTCTACTAATGTATGTGTGGACAGGACACACGATGAGCAATCCCATGTTTTTCAAAGAAAAGCAGATTATGTACTCACCCCCCCAAACCGATCGCACATGAATGATTTTACGGTTGAGAAGACGCCAACGGTGCTTGAAACTTAAGAAACACATCAAAAACAATGACTTTGCTTAAGAAGATATAACCAAGTAAACCGACTATAAGCATCAATGAAACTGACATAATATTCATGACCACTAACGGATAGTTGGGCAGGCCCCATACATCAAAAAACAAGCTCAAGAGGAGTTTTGACTATGTGGTTGGAAATGTAAAAGGCAATCGATGACTGCGTCATCGGATGCAGCATCACAAACAACAACATCATTATTTCTAGACTCGACGGTAGCTCATGACGGTGGAGAACATGGCTAACAATGGGTAGCGCAGATGACCAAGGCATGAGTGCCACAATGCAGAGACACACGAACCTCACCAAGACCAAGGTCAAGCTGCAGCAGCATGCCGGTGGGTATCCAGAGCATACAAGTCTCGCAAAACGACTCTAAGAAGTATGTCCCTCGTAGCTCGGTCCTTAACAAGAAGATGAAACGTGAAACTCACAAAAGACATTATTATCCTAAGTAAGTCTAGGAACAGAGAGTAAATTACGGTAACAGAGGGAACACGAAGAACATTCTTAAGATGCAAATTCCTAGAGGTGTTCATGAGGAGTGATGCCCACCAATATGAGAGATGTGCATACCTGCCCCATCCTGGGTGAACCTTGTTGTGGCCATGGTAGGTTGTTGAACGTTAAGCTTGCCAGCTATTCATTCACGTGGGCTGTCGCCTAGTATCCATGTACCGAAGGATCAACAGGATATGAAGGTGTATGTCCTCATCGCCATAAGAACTTGACGATCATTGCCTCTTGTTGTTGTTGCCAAGACCGAGGAAGTCGGTGAAGCGAAGATGACAACGAGAGGCAACGTGACTCAGGGCACAGAGTTGACACGGCATTGGCTGGCGCCACACACATCACATGCGTGAGGACGCCATCGATAGTGACCACAGAGGAGCCAGGCGCAACGGCGGCCGCCACCGAGGACGCATTTCACCACCATCGGTTTTGCCCCCCCACCGAGGAAGGTAGGCCGCTGGCCCACCTCCTTTGCCATGGTACGCGGGCGCGACAGAGGGGTCCACGGGAGTGTCGGGGCGGTGTGCGTTGAGGCATTGCTCCATCGAGAGGAGACGATTGTAGAGATCCTGAGGACGGATAGGAACCTTGTGTTCGCTGATCACCTCTCGCTAGCGAAGTCGTAATCGCTATCCGTGCTCGCGAGGATGTAGGCGGTGAACTCAGCTTCACAAAGAGGCTTGCCAATGGAAGCAAGAGTGTCGCCAGCTTTTGACTTTGTTGTAGAAGACGGTCACCAATCGTTGTCCTTGCGAAAGTGTCAGAAGCTCGCGCGGATGGGCATGCTCGCGGTAGACTGTGATGAGAAGCTCGACTCCAGGATGTCCCACACCTCATGAGATGTCGCGGCAAAGAGAACCAGCCCGACAACACCCTCGCCGAGGGAGAATTGGATTGCCGAGAGGATGGCTTGGTCCTGAGCAATCCACGTGCGGAACATCGGATGATGCAGCGGTGCACACGTCAAAGTACCGTCGACTAAACCCTGCAAGTAGTGGCTGCGAAGCAGCGAGCACTTGCGCGCCAAGAGAGGTAGTTATCCGCCTTGAGCTTGACCGAGTAGGTGCAGAACAGGAACGGCGGTGAGGAGATCGCAGCCAAAGCAGCTTGTCCCTATAGGGCGGCAAGCATGACGGAGGTTGATGGGAGCGCCATACGCACGGCCAGTAGGACGGCGGTGCACCATACACTACCGGGCGGGCCATACGGAGAAGGAGGCGGGCGCGGGATCGAGGGTAGGCACCGTGGGGCACGCTGGTGAGGAACCGTGACGGGCACCGCATGAGGAAGACTACCATAGCCATATAGGCCGCGTGGAGGGCCGCCGGCAATGTATGACCCGCGGCGGTAGGCGATGAGAGGGTCGACACAGCCGGGCGCATCATCGGATGCGGGTGGTTGAGGGCGGCGCACAGGTACCAACGGGTACAAGGCGCCGGCGGCGATGCAGAGGGTATTAACGAGGGACCGCGATCGAACGCGCAGGCCGCGATCGATGGCCTGCAGATTGTGTCAGGGGGCCGAGTGACCATCGCGTAGGGCGATCCTCCATAGAGGAGAGCCGTGAGCGACGGCGGAAGGAACGCGAGGAGTCCTGGATAAGGGGTATCCGACAGCCGGACTATATACTTTGGCCGGACTGTTCGACCGTGAAGATACAAGACTCAAGACTTCGTCCCCTGTCCGGATGGGACTCTCCTTTGCTCGAAGACAAGCTTGGCTGTCCGGATGTTAGATCTTCTTTGTAACCGACTGTAACCCTAGCCTCCTCCTGTCTATATAAACCGGAGGGTTTAGTTCAGAGGACAATCGTAATCATAGGCTAGCTCCTAGGGTTTAGCCTCACGATCTCGTGGTAGATCAACTCTTGTAATACTCATATCATCAAGATCAATCAAGTAGGAAGTAGGGTATTACCTCCATCGAGAGGGCTCAAACTGGTAAAACATCGTGTCCCCCGCCATCTGCTACCATTAGCCTTAGACGACAAGCTCGGGCCCCCTACTCGGATCCGCCGGACAACCGACATTGGTGCTTTCGCTGAGAGTTCCTCCGTCATCGCAGCAAGGCTCGATGGCTCCTTCAATAATCAACAACAACGCGTCCAGGTGATACTTTTCTCCCGGACAAATTTTGTGTTCGGGCGGCTTTGCATCATAATTCGCTTGGCCATCCGGAGCAGATCGACACACCGACCATCGTGTCGTTCGAAACTTGAACTACACGGCCGATATCCGGAGACTTGATCTTCAACGGATTCAGCCACGCCAGAAAGCCGAACAGTCACGACGAGCACGGCTTAGACTCGCTGTCGACAATATTCGGATATCGCACTGCAGAGTCTCCGACTCCAACCGGGCAGCGCCGTCCGAGGATCGGTGGATAGACCCGCCACGTAGTCCGCATACTCATCGACGTTGGAGCCAAACATGACTCCACCTCTAAGGAAATCTTGGACGCCGACCCCGGACTTGTTCCCCGCAGTAGGTCCGTGACCGCGATCCGCATTCCATCGGGCTGATTGGACACCAATCATGGAGTTCACCGCCGGATATCTTTTAGCACCCACCCTTTGGTGACGGATAAACTATTTAAGGTCTCCTCTTTGTCGAGGACTTGGTTTAATTATGTCCGCCCGAGGGGCATTCGACGATGAAGAAAATCTCCCCACCCACCACCCACTTAATAGCCACCGCCGATAACGTAACAAACATGCTTGACTTCGACTCCAATGACACCCGACGGTATGGACGCGGCAGGGACACTTGGAACCACCCACGGGCGCTGGACTGCCACCTCATCATATGATATACATGGTGGACACGCCTAAGGTGACAATGGCGACAAAAAGGACACAACAGAGATAAAACCCGACAAAAGTTAAAACAACGGCCAGCAGACGCCTAAGTCCAGCCATAGTAAAAATAGAGATAATAGCGCTAGAAAAATCGACACCCTAGTCAACTCCAAAGGCAAGAACGACCATATGGACCCAGCGATGGAGCAGGATGAGCCAGGACACACCGAACACAGCCTCGAGTGACGCCGATCACAGCGATCCTCAGGTCAACTCATCAACCCTCCCGGAGAAGAGTATCGTCTGACGATTTATGCATTCATCATCTCGAAAAACGCTTGGAACGAGATAAACCCACGTAAGGCTTATGGCCATCCGCGAAGCCTAAAGAAGGTAGCAAGGCTTAAGGTCAGCAGAAACGCCAACCGAGATGGAATAAAGTGCTAGACATCGAAGAAAAATATGGCGATGATCGCCACACGAGAGCTACCCAAAGCGCAAGCTGCTCCTGCACTGACGATGAGGCCATTCTCGCCAAGGACAATACGCCAAGAGGGCTGGACCAATCACTTCATAACCGCGATAGAGCAGCTACGATGCCACACTCGACGACGTGATCTCTTGACAAAAGGTCGGCGCGACCCAGATCCATCTATGGATCTAGAGGACATGCTCCGCGCAGGATTACGGTCACCAAAACAATCAGACCATCAAATACCAGTTCGAATCAACACCGCACACAACAACAATGACAAAGATGCCACAACAAGTCCGATATAGGGCTGCGCACCCTGTGGCTTCACCAATGTGCATCGGATCACTTAATTTCACAGGATTCAAACCCGTGAACATAGAGGCATATGACGGAACGATGCACTATGGGGTCTGATTGAGGATTTTATCCTTCATATCCACATGGCTCATGGGGACACCTCCACGCCATCAAATACCTTCCCTCAAGTTGAAGGGGCCAGCAGACCGCTGAAAAGCCCCCTAAAATTCAATCAAAAGTGGAAGAACTTGAGGATGCTTGTACAATTTTCAAGGGACCTATGTCCGACCGGACGACGATTTAAGTCACATAATACAACAGCCCGGAGAGTCCCCCGTAAGCTTTGGGAACAGATTTCACTAAGAAGAATCAAATTGTTGATTGTCCGGATGTCAAGCCCTAGCAGCCTTCAAGCACAGATCCGAGACGAGTGGTTCACAGATACCCGCCAAGAAAAGCCGAGGACAATGGCAGCCTTAATAAGCCTTATGACCCGCTTCACAGTAGTGAGGACAGCTGGTTGGCCTGTAGAGGCACCAGCGACCCGCACATCCAAATTAGGGATGGCAACGGAAGCCACGACGCAAGAAACAAGCCGAAACAAGGAAGAAAGTCCGACAACACGGCGTTAATGCCGGATCAGGGGCTCTCGACCGTCAACAAAATTTAAAGGCAGCAAAGTCTTGGACAGATTGTGCCAAATTCATGGCACCCCGAAAACCCGCGGACCACACTCACAGAGAATGCTGGTCTTTAAGAAGGCCGCAAGTTAAATGAGCACAAGGAAAGGGAAACCAAGTGAAGACGAGGATGAGCCTCGCTATTTAACACCGGGGACGTAAAAATTCCCGCCGTAAAAACAATAAACATGATCTACGCGACTATATACTGAGAAGGCAACGCCAGACGACGATAATGTAGAGCCCGCGCTTCAACTCAACCCCGGTCGGCCCGCCCGATCACTTTTGATCACAGGACCACCGTAATGGTATCCGACACGGCGATCGGCCGCCTTTGTTACTCGACCCAATAATCGATGGATACCATCTCACGTGTCCTCGGACGGCGGCATTAGTCTCATTCTAATATATCGTGACTTTCCGCAAGATGGGGATAGACCCATCTGCATTAAGCCAAAGTAACACCACCTTTAAAGGGGTGATACCAGCGCTGAGGCCCGCCGCAGGGCCTCGTCATTAGAGGTGACATTCGGTTCTCCCGACAACCCGTGGTTAAGAATTACTCTTCGCCATAGCTCTCTCCAAGCATTTATCATGCATTGCTCGGAAGAATGGCATTCGCCGCTTCAACGCAGCATCACACCGCGCCTACCTTAAACTCAAGATGCCCGGTCCACGGGCGCCATCACCATTAGCGGAACACAGCGCCTTACACGCTGAAGAGTATGTGTGGCCCAGGAGCCGGACACTGCCGCCTCCTATCGTAACGCATGATCGTCGTTAAGACCACGGACACGTTAGACGAGTCCGCACCACCGCCGGTAACAGCCTAGATAAACCTCGAGCTGGGTGCTATACACGATTCCTATAGAGGGCATCGGGTTGCAAACATGCAATAAAGCCCACCCTTTGGCTTGACCTTATTGACATGCCAATGTCTTACACTTCTACTATCCATTGATAATAACCAACTTTTTCGCACGCTTACACCATACTCTTTACATGAGTTTTCCTTTTACAGACACCATTGGTGCGACACCCTACCAGACACTGCACAACGGAGACAAAGCGCAGAGCAGCAGGGCCCCGCCAAAGGTTTCTCTTTAGATTAAGCCCCCGTAAACCTTCTTTATTGTCTCTTGTTGCTTGACATCCCATGAGTACTCAATACATCCACAGTGATATCAAGCGTTATTGGCATTTCGCCACGACGGACTAACGACGCATTCGAAATACAGGTTCATAATCAAGGGCGCTACTCAACCCAAAGATATGTTACAAAGTCTCAATACCTTCAGAGTGTTCGCGTCCGTGAGTCAGCCTTTTATATGCATCAATCCAATCATAACTTTGGCTATTCCACCTCATTTCAACGAGGAAGAAAATGGTTCTCTTCGCCCCGCCTTGGTACCAAACTTTGTTGCCAACATAACGATGTGCTATCCTCCGCCTGCCTTGCTATCATGACCATTCAAGATGTTAGCGCCTTTCCTGTTTTAACCCACATGTTGGGCCCATAACCCACGCCCACAAGATCAAACCCGACTCTCCTGTACACCCTTGTTTCTAAGGTTATTTTCATGCTTGGCTTCATATGAAAATCACGAGCCGCCTTCCGAGAGGTGATCTATTCGCATCGCATTTAATACTTATTCCCATTTCTCCAACCCTTTAACCCTCTGCTCCAGCGCGCATTTAATGATTGCCTACCAAGTAGAAGCTTTATTGCACCTTCTTACCTTGCTCGGATGACTTTCTTGGATTTCAACTTGAGAGATGCCTCTACACGCTCACCGAGATAGCCCCTGTGTACCTATCTTGTGTTGAGCTCCGCCCTTCCCAGTCTTTTCTCCTTATCTCCGCCTCTTAAATCTCGACGAGATTTCTAGTGGAGGAGATTTGTAACACCCCGAGAATCATGCTACAAGATCCCTCTAATGATGCCTTGTCATCATTGTTACTGCTAAATCTTCACTTGATCCAAATCACCGATTCAAATTCAAATCCAATCTAAAGTCAAAACTCTTATTTGTCGACAGATATCTAAAATGTTCATCTTGTGGCAAATAGTCAATTGTTAATATTGGTGGTGAACCAACATTTTTGCAAAGGTTTAAGTGGCCTAAGCTACTTAAAACAACATACATAGATCTAGCTAGGCCACAAAAGTGCATGTGCACGTTGTTGGAGCGAGCTAGGAGAAAAAAAGTAGATCTATATCATGAAGATAGCTTCCTTACTTACCTATCAAAAAAGGTAATTTCACCACTTAATTTTGTTGAATCTATGGTGGAAATGAGGTGAGGAGGAGGAGATGGTCAAATCTTGGAGAAGGAGGTGGATGGAATGAAGTGGGGAAAGTGAGTGGGTAGGTGGGGCTGTCCAAAATATCTTGTTGGTCCTAGAAGAGCATGGCGCACTCTCCGATCATGCGCCATTAGTAATTCCTGGTTACTAATGGCGATCAGCAGTGGCGCCATTAGTAGTTTTGCAAAAAAAGAATAAAACAAATTTAGAGTAATGGCGCACTGCCTGCACAAGGCGCCATTAGAAGTTAGATAGTAATGGCGCATTGTAGAAGTCATGCGCCATTAGTATGTATGGGAAAATGGAAAAAAAAATTTATACTAGAGGCGCACCCTGTCCACGGTGCGCCATTAGAAGTTATATATAGTAATGGCGCATTGTAAGCCTCATGCGCCAATAGTATGTATGGGAAAACGGTAAAATTATACTAATGGCGACCTGTCCACGGTGCGCCATTAGTGTCTTCCACTCTAATGGCGTATCATGAACAGGTGCGCCATTAGTATATAGTAGTGGCGCACTTCCTCCACGATGCGCCATTAGAATCAATTCTATCTATAGCCCTTTTCCTAGTAGTGCAATTCGTATCCAGATTTGGTGTTGTGCTCCGGATTGTGTCCGTGGACTCATTGAGGTGTTCCCTGATTCTATAGCTTTTCGCGTCAACATCTGTGTTGAATGTCAGGCTGCGAGTCAGGCTCCTAGTGTTCCTTTCCTCATGCACTCATGAGGATCAGAACAGTGGTGGAAGTATGGGTGGAGTGATTCTTTGCCCGCCTTTATCCCAAAAAGAATGGGATGATCTTGGCCCTATTCTGAAACAACTCTATCCCAACCTTGCTCCTATAGGTGGTGGGGCTAAAGATGGGGCTGTTGAAGTGGAAGCTTATCTGCCCTGCCTCTTTGCGCCTGGGATTGGTGCTAGTCCCTCGATCGGTTGTGTGCTCCAATGTCCGCCTCTGCTTTCCCTTTATGGAATTGAAGTTTTCTTGATCATGCGAAAATTGTTGTTAACGAAGACTTTCGCACATGCGAAATTTGTTGTTAATGATGGGAAATCGATGCATTTCTGGCTTGATCGGTGATTTGGGAATTCCCTTGATCTACTTTTTCCTATTTTATATTTGTTCTGTGGCAATCTAGATATTTCCATATCGGATTTGGCTAGTAATAATTGGGACTTAGGCTTTCATCGCTCCTTATCTCCTCGTAGTGTTGGAAGACTGCATCGCCTCGCTGCCATCTTCCCTTCGCCTCGGAGGTATTGATTCGTGACTTGGCCCCGCATTTCCTCCGCTTGTTTTCGATTAAGTCTTTATATCAGCGCTGATCACTGGCCCTTCTTCTTCCATGTTTAATGGCATTTGGCGCTTTGTGTTCATTGAAAATCAAAATCTTTCTCTAGCAAGCTATTCGTGGCAACTTACCGCCGCGGATCAGATTAGAAATGTAATGGCAGGGCTTCGCTCATTGCTCCCTTTGTTCTCGGTGGAGGATGCTGACCATACTTTTTTTCCTTGTGACTTCACGTCCTTGATCTGGAGCTATATCTGGTCATGGCTAGATGTTGGCTCATCACCTTGATCCTTCTCTCAGCTTCTGTCGTTTGTCAATTCATTGTCTTGTCAGAAAGACGCCTTTTCTGGTTTGGTTTCGCCGCTGCCAGTTGAGCCCTTTGGACGGCTAGGATAAATTTACTATAGAGCATGTGTTCCGGTCTAAACCTGCTGACATTATTTTCAAATCATTAATCCTAATGCAACACTGGAAGTCGTTGGTTAAGTGTCGCGACATCGACGTCATGGAGTTGTGTTGATCTCGCGGGTTAAATCTATTGTAAGCTTCCTGTCTCCCAGAGTGCAGGCTCCTTCGCAGCTGTCATGTCGTTGTTGTTCACGCATTGCGCTTTTGGTTGTAGGCTGTTAGCCTGCGCGCCATAAACTTTGTTGTTCTATCTGCTACGGTTGTTAGCGACTTGGTCTATTGGCTGTGTTACCTCTTAACTTTGTCTATTGTGAACTAGTTGGTTGGCTTTATTTATAAGGTCGGCTTATCTTTACCTAATAATAAAGCAAATTGGGTTTCGGTGGTCCGTCATGGCATTTTTCAGAAAAGTCCCTGTGTTTTGATGAAATCAACCCGCGGTCTGGATTTAAGTCACAGCCGAACATTTATTTTACATTTTTCGAAACCCCCCCTTTGATGTTTTAGGTAATTGATCCGCGGATCATATCTAAGTCAAACAAATGCTTTTTTAAATAATCCATATCTTTTAAACCGTAACTCTGATTTGAACATGTTATATATGAAATTTGATTAGAAAAATATGTAGAATATGAATATGAGATCAATTTTACCTATTAAATATTTTAAATATTATTTTGGAATATATTTAAGTCAAACAAATGATTTTCTAAATTATCCAGATCATTTAAACCAGAATTTCGGTTTGAACATATTATATATGAAATTTTATTAGAAAAATGTGTGGAATCTAAATATGTTGTGAATTTTACCTGTTAAATATTTTTAAATTATTGTTTTTAAAGCAAACTTATAATTTATAGTGCAAGATCCATTTTTCTTTCATACCGGCGGCAATCCGGATTGCAAATAAACACCCCACTATAACCATATAAGGAAAAGAAAACGTCGATAACTACACATGCATGCCTCTAAAAAGGTCATAGGGGAAAACAACAGATTTCTCATCGCGGGAGTGAGAGAGAGAGAGAGAGAGAGAGAGAGAGAGAGAGAGAGAGAGAGAGAGAGAGAGAGAGGCTTTAGGATTAACCATATTCAAACTCATTTTTATTTTATTTTGTGTGAACACCGAGGCCATCGCCGGCGAGGGTGAGAAGGAGAATAAGCGGCAACACAAATATGATGCCTCGCAACAATAAAAAAGATGGCCCGTGGTCTTGAGTGATGATTATTGGGTTAAGAGCGTGTGTTATGTTTTCTCTTCCGTTGCAACGCACGGGCTCTTTTGCTAGTAAAAAAAATGTGGCTAAGTGGGGAACAGAGAGCAAACCTGTTCGACGCCAAAAAAAATCCAGAATGAAAATCAGGACAAATTAACAAACGGCCTACACGACATGCCAAATCAGCACAAAATTGGAAAAATATTGGCCGAGCGAAAAATGTGGCACAAAGTGTATCAATGGGGGTATAAATTGAGATTCTTTCGAAAAATGGGTAAAATCAATCATAAACGTGAAACATGGGGTAAAAGTGGATTTTACCTTAGTTTTGATTTCTTTTGCCAACTCGTCCCAAATCATTACAAGCATGTGTCATATGTACCGAATCATACTTTCTGGTAGATATGGTAGAAAAAATATAGACTGTAAGAAGCATGTGATATGAATATATGAACCACTCTAATGTTGACCACTTACAGAAACAAATATACATGCTCACGGAAAAGGAAGAAGCAAGTGTTTAGAAAAGCTCTCGTGTCAACGATTAGAACAGCCCCAATAGGAAAAATATCAGCATGGTTTCCTGGTGTAGTTGGTTATCACGTCAGTCTAACACACTGAAGGTCTCCGGTCGAAGCCATAGTTTTATCTACTTTTTATTTTTGCCTTTTATTTTTACCTTTATATACTACTCCCTCCGTTCCAAATTACTCGTCGCAGAAATGGATGTATCTAGAACTAAAATACATCTAGATACATCCATACCTGCGACAAATAATTCGGAACGGAGGGAGTATATGAATTCGCATCAGATGAAAGAAGAGAGACACCGGAGTTCAGAGTCATTCAGAGAAGAGAGACGCTGGAGTTGGAGATCAGCCAGCCCACTGTGGAGATCACATGCTAATAATGAAATTTCTCCGTCATTCCTTTTTCCAGCTTACAAATAGCCCTAACTCTCTTCGGCTCTCAAACCTGACATCTCTTGAAACACTCCTCTCGGGCAACAAGTTTCATAAGTGTAGCAAGGCCCTACTGGTTTTGGGATATAAAAAGCCTCAAGTATCTAGAGAAATTTGTAAATATGCAGCCTCAAGTATCCAATGAAAAATGCTCCACATGCAGCTGTACAGTGGGAGGTTTGTCCAAAGATATATCCAACCCCACAGCAACCCGCAATCCCTTGTCTTTGTGTTACAGCTTATTCCACTTTCTCCATCAATCCTTTGCCACCTAAATTGTGGGGCAAAACCATGGTTCGCAATAGCCCAGCCATATAGTAAGATCATATTCTTCTTTTCCACAAATTCTACAGGAAATAAAATTATTACAGTAAGCAGAGTATTCAATCTACAGAAGAAAGGCGAGCAAAAGGCTTTCTTTCACACTTGCATTCCTGAATGCTCACGGGACGGTACATCCATGACGGCCCGAAGTTCCCCGCCGCCTCTTGAAACTGAATCCTGTACATGTTAAGACAAAGAGACTTCAGAGGGGAAGTCGTGTGAACAGGAAATCAAACTATTGTGGACTTGAGGTTCAGTTCACTACCATGAATATAATATGACTATTTCAGTTATTATAACGATGATACACTAACATGAAGTCTAATCAAAGTTTGATTATTATTTGTAACTGTTGTCTTAGGAAAACAACAATACACTGTTGTTTCATAGCAACACTGAAAGGCACCCATGTTTGCTCATCTCATCAGAGTTTGATGTTTCAAGAGAAAAAATCTATTACTCAAAAAAAAAGGAGAGAAGAAATCTGGTCAGACGCTTTGATTCACACGGAAGTTAATTAGTTGACACACCACACTTGATAATACTATCCAACAAACGAGATTTCATCGTGTTTTGATGAAGGCTTTCTATACAAGTAAATTGTATTAAAACCAGGAAGAGAGCCACAAGTTAACTTACATTTTCTCCCACTATCCATTAGTCCTTTGGACAGTAATTTTTATGCCAAAAGTATACAAGAACTTCAAAACTTTGCAAACTCTGCTATCAACCTCATCACATTTGACTCTGATAATCTCCAGGTATCCTGAAATAGCAGCGGGTTTCTCCATCAAACCAGGATTTTCTTCCACTTCTAATGCACTTGTAGTCTTTTTTGCTGCAGCAGAGAAAACATTTCCAATATCCATCAATCATTCATGAAAAGTTGAAAACTGTACTACAGCAACTCTGCGACTGTCCATTTAAAAAAGATATACCTTGCACAGTTAAGCGTCAAATTCTCAAGAATCGGTGAATGTTCAAGCATAGAAACTAGTCCACGGAGGTCAGGTTGCACACACCAGTCATTCAGCAACAAATTCTTTAACTTACTAAAGGTAGGGCACCATCTTAAATCCCTTCTAAAAATAAACTGAACAAACTGCAAAACAGTAACGGTTCAGGTTCTAGTTTTAAATTCCACAATGCAATGGTACTGAAGTGCTTCGAACCTTTTGATAAAAATAATAAACATTTAAAAATCAAACCTATAGAATTTGTTTTGGATAAACATCTTTGGAGAAAGATGCATCCAATGTCAGCATATCGTAATTAGCAACTCTCTCACATTTACTTGCGAAATGTTGATCATTATTCATGAATTTGGATCAAGAATATGTGGTATAAATGGTTATTCTCTGTAAAACAAAGGGTTTAGGGTTTGTGGCACACCTCCAACGTGGGGTGGCCTTTGTATTATATAGAGGGTACATCATCGTGTACAAATACAATTACAACTATAATACATGTAGGCCCAGATATACAGAGTCTAACATTCTCCCTCAATCTCAACCGTGCTCAGAAGAATTCACTAGGTTGAGATTGCGTCTACAGCCTTCAAACTGAGGAAGAGGCAGTGGCTTGGTGAAGATGTCAGCAAGTTGATCCTTTGAAGGGATGAACTTGATAAGAAGCAGCTCCTGGGCAACACGTTCTCTGACAAAGTGGTAATCAACTTCTATGTGTTTTGTTCGGGCATGGAATACAGGATTCGAAGACAGATACGTAGCACCGATATTATCACACCAAAGAACAGGAGGTTTCTCCCGAGAGATCCTCAACTCTCAAGCAAGGATCAGATCCAAATCAACTCAGCTGTAGCATTTTCAACCGCTTTGTACTTAGCCTCAAGATTATCATGAGACACTGCTGCTTGTTTACGAGCACTGCCGCACGATCAAGTTAGCACCAAGAAACACCGTGATAGCCCCTTGATCGCCGGGTCATCCGATTTCTAGCCCACCGCATCGAGAACGCGATGAGCTCCAGATGTCGCCGTTGCGTATGCAAGCCATAAGAAGAAGTCAACCGAATATAGCATAAAATACGCTTGACAGCAGTCCAATGAGAATCTCGAGGTGCATGTAGAAACTGGCAGACACGGTTAACAGCATAAGAGATATCCGGACGAGTGATAGTCAAGTACTGCAGACCACCAACAATACTGCAATACTCAGTGGCCTCATCAGCAGGAAGAAGTGAACCATCGAGAGCAGACAGTTTGTCAGTAGAGGACATAGGTGTAGTAGCAGTTTTACATTTGAGCATACCGGCGCGTCGAAGGACATCAAGAGAATACTTCTACTGGGCCAGTGTCAAACCAGAAGCAGAGTACGAGACCTCCAAAGCGAGAAAATAGTGCAGCTTCCCAAGATCCTTAACCGCAAAATCAGCATGTAAGGAAGAAACCAAGCGATCCGCAGCGAACACCGAAGAGCTGACAAGAATGATATCATCAACGTAGACTAGCAGGTACATGGTAACTAGAGGACGCCGGAGAAGAAACAGCGAGGTTTCAACCAGATGAAACAAAACCATGAGCCCAAGAGTGGTTCCAAGGCATGCATGCGCACGCCAAGCCTGCTTCAGACCATAAAGCGCCTTAACAAGGCGCATACGATGTCATGGACGAGCTGGATCAACAAAACCAGAGGTCGACGATATAGACCTCCTCCTCGAGTACACCATGCGTAAAGGCATTATGAACATCAAGTTGGCGAAGAGACCATCCCCGAGTGACAGCCAAGGAGAGCAGTATATAATGGTAGTTGGTTTAACCACAGATCAAGGTATCCTCGTAATCAAGACCCCGGCGCTGCTTGAATCTCTTTTGCAACCAGCAAGCCTTATATCGCCAATAGAACCATCAAGATGTCACTTGACCTTAAAACCCACTTGGAATTAATAACATTGACACCCGCCCTAGGGGAACTAAACATCACGTACCGTTTTGAAGAAGAGCCTGGTATTCTTGTTCCATCGCAAGACGCCAGTGAGAAATACTCATAGCTGCCTGAAAATGCCCTGGTTCAGCAGTAGGATCCGCCTGTGCCTGTGCCATACAAGTCGCGAGCCAGCAACAGACCGTCTGCGGCGCTTCTGGTTGAACCACACCACTTTGTTGCGCGGTATGAGGACGCTGGCAGAGCGGGACCGTGGTGGAGAAGGCACCAAAGGATACCGCAAAGAAACCGCAACCTCCGGAAGAAGTCAACGGTGAGGCAGTTCATGAAGACGGGACGACGGCAACGCTGCAGAAGTTAGTGAGGCCAGCACAGGTGAGGCCAGCCCAGGCGACTACGGCGTAGCGGGCCGAACAGGCAAGGCCGGCCCAGGCGAGGCCGGCCGAGGTGTACCGGGCCGGTCAGGCGAGGCCAGCCCAGTCAAGGCCGATGCAAAGCAGGCCACCGAGGCTAGACCAGCCAAAGGGCTGGCGGGATGTAGCCGATGGAGGAGTCCCCGCCCGGCCTGCAAGGCAGTCCAGAGGGGGTGGCACGCCAGCTGGCGGGCAAGCTGCATGGGGCATGCAGTGGCCGGCTGGTCGTCAAGGGATCATGGAGGAGGAGGCGCCAGCCTCCTCGCCCAAAAGCTGCAAACGCACCTCTTCCAATACCGCGCCACGGTTAGACAACAAAAGGGGCGAATGTGCAGCATCTAAAAATTGATCAAGCAAGGTACTGAATGGGTGCACAGGCGGTGTGGAGGTGGCAGTAGATGTGGGTAGAGCATAGAAGGGAAAAGCATGTTCATCAAAGACAACATCGCGGGAAATATACACACGATTAGATGGAACATGAAGACATTTATAACCTTTGTGAACATAACTATACCCAAGGAAGACACATTGTTTTGATCTAAATTCAAGCTTGCGATTATTATAAGGACGAAGGTGTGGCCAACATGCACACCTAAACACCTTAAGAAACGTGTACTCAGGAGTTTGACCAAGCAAGAGTTCAAGTGGAGTTTTCATATGGAGTCGCGAAGGGAGTCTATTTATAAGAAAACAGGCTGTAGTGAAAGCATCACTCCCAAAACGAAACGGAACAGATGCTTGTGCTAGCAAGGTTAACCCAGCCAATAATGTGACGATGCTTACATTCAGCCGAACCATTCTACTAATGTATGTGTGGACAGGACACACGATGAGCAATCCCATGTTTTTCAAAGAAAAGCTAAGATTATGTACTCACCCCCCCAAACCGATCGCACATGAATGATTTTACGGTTGAGAAGACGCCAACGGTGCTTGAAACTTAAGAAACACATCAAAAACAACAGACTTATGCTTAAGAAGATATAACCAAGTAAACCGACTATAAGCATCAATGAAACTGACATAATATTCATGACCACTAACGGATAGTTGGGCAGGGCCCCATACATCTGAAAAAACAAGCTCAAGAGGAGTTTTGACTATGTGGTTGGAAACAGAAAAGGCAATCGATGATCTCGTCTCGCCGACAGCATCACAAACAACAACATCATTATTTCTAGACTCTGACGGTAGCTCATGACGGTGGAGAACATGGCGAACAATGGGTAGCGCAGGATGACCAAGGCATGAGTGCCACAATGCAGGAGACACACGAACCCCGCTGAAGACCTGAAGGTCAGCAGCGGCAGCAGGCATGCCGGTGGGTGCATCCAGAGCATACAAGTCTCGGCAAAAACGACCTCTAAGAAGTATGTCCCTCGTAGCTCGGTCCTTAACAAGAAGATGAAACGGTGAAACTCACAAAAGACATTATTATCCTAAGTAAGTCTAGGAACAGAGAGTAAATTACGAGTAACAGAGGGAACACGAAGAACATTCTTAAGATGCAAATTCCTAGAGGTGTTCATGAGGAGTGATGCCTGACCAATATGAGAGATGTGCATACCTGCCCCATCCGCCGTGGTGAACCTTGTTGTGGCCATGGTAGGGTTGTCAACGTTAAGCTTGCCCAGCCTATTCGCCACGTGGCTGTCGCCTAGTATCCATGTACCGTGAAGGATCAACAGGATATGAAGGTGTATGTCCCATCGCGCCATAAGAACTTGACGATCATTGCCCTTGTTGTTGTTGCCAAGACCGAGGAAGTCGGTCTTGAAGCGAAGATGACAACGAGAGGCAACGTGACTGGCAGGCCACAGAGTTGACACGGCCAGCTGGCGCCACACACATCACAACATGCGTGAGGACGGCCATCGATAGTGACCACAGAGGAGCCAGGCGCAACGGCGGCTGCCGACCGAGGACGCATTCACCACCATCGGTTTGCCCCCCCAGCCGAGGAAGCAGAAGGGCCGCGTCCACCTCCTTTGCCATGGTACGCGGCGTTGACAGAGGGGTCCACGGGAGTGTCGGGGCGGTGTGCGTTGAGGCATTGCTCCATCGAGAGGAGACGATTGTAGAGATCCTGAGGACGGATAGGAACCTTGTGTTCGTTGATCACCTCTGCTAGCGAGTCGTAATCGCTATCCAGGCCTGCGAGGATGTAGGCGGTGAACTCAGCTTCACAAAGAGGCTTGCCAATGGAAGCAAGAGTGTCGCCAGCTTTTTGACTTTGTTGTAGAAGACGGTCACCAATCGTTGTCCTTGCGAAAGTGTCAGAAGCTCGGCGCTGATGGGCATGCTCACGCGGTAGACCGTGATGAGAAGCTCGACCTGTGATGTCCCACACCTCATGAGATGTCGCGGCAAAGAGAACCAGCCCGACAACACCCTCGCCGAGGGAGAATTGGATTGCCGAGAGGATGGCTTGGTCCTGAGCAATCCACGTGCGGAACATCGGATGATGCAGCGGTGCACACGTCAAAGTACCGTCGACTAAACCCTGCAAGTAGTGGCTGCGAAGCAGCGGGAGCACTTGCGCGCGCCAGTAGAGGTAGTTATCCGGCTTGAGCTTGACCGGGAGTAGGTGCGAGAACAGGAACGGCGGTGAGGAGATCGCAGCCAAAGCAGCTTCAAGGTCCCTATAGGGCGGCAACATGACGGAGGTTGATGTGGAGCGCCATACGCCACAGCGCCGTAGGACGGCGGTGCACCATACACTACCGGCGGGCCATACGGAGAAGGAGCCGCGGGGGCGCGGGACCGAGGGTAGGCACCGTGTGGGGGGCACGGCGCGGGTGAGGAACCGTACGGGGCACCGTACAGAGGAAGACTACCATAGCCGACATAGGCCGCGTGAGGGCCGTCGGCAACAGAAGGACCCGCGGCGGTGTAGGCGACAGCAGCAGGGTCGGACACAGCCGGGCGCATCATCGGATGCGGGGTGGCTGAGGGCGGCGGCACAGGTACCAACGGGTACAAGGCGGCCGGAAGCGGGGCAGATGCAGAGGGCGACGACGAGGACCGGCGATCGAACGCGACAGGCCGGGCGATCGATGGCTCGCAGATTGTGTCGCTGGGGCCGAGTGAGCCCGCCATCGTGTAGGGCGCATCCCCTCCATAGAGGAGAGCCGTGAGCGACGGCGGAAGGAACGCGTGAGGGAGTCCTGGATAAGGGGGTATCCGGACAGCCGGACTATATACTTTGGCCGGACTGTTTGACCGTGAAGATACAAGACTCAAGACTTCGTCCCGTGTCCGGATGGGACTCTCCTTTGCCTGGAAGACAAGCTTGGCTGTCCGGATGTTAGATCTCCTTCTTTGTAACCGACTCTGTGTAACCCTAGCCTCCTCCGGTGTCTATATAAACCGGAGGGTTTAGTTCGTAGGACAATCAGAATCATAGGCTAGCTCCTAGGGTTTAGCCTCTACGATCTCGTGGTAGATCAACTCTTGTAATACTCATATCATCAAGATCAATCAAGTAGGAAGTAGGGTATTACCTCCATCGAGAGGGCTCAAACCTGGGTAAAACATCGTGTCCCCGCCCATCGTTACCATTAGCCTTAGACGCACAGCCGGGCCCCTACCCGGATCCGCCGGTTTTGACAATCGACATTGGTGCTTTCGCTGAGAGTTCTCTCCGTCATCGCAGCAAGGCTCGATGGCTCCTTCAATAATCAACAACAACGCGGTCCAGGGTGATACTTTTCTCCCTGGACAAATCTTTGTGTTCGGCGGCTTTGCACTGCGGGCCAATTCGCTTGGCCATCTGGAGCAGATCGACACCACGCCTCGACCATCGTGTCGGTTCGAACTTGAACTACACGGCCGATATCCGCGGAGACTTGATCTTCAACGGATTCAGGCCTACGCCAAAGAAGGTTTAACAGTCACGACGAGCACGGCTTAGACCTGCTGTCGACAATATTCGATATCGCACTGCAGAGTCTCCGACCTAAACCGGCAGGTCGCTACGTCCGAGGATCGGTGGATAGACCCCGCCACGTAGTCCGTGATACTCATCGACGTTGGAGCCAAACACGACTCCACCTCTAAGGAAATTCAGGACGCCGACCCCGGACTTGTTCCCGGCTGTAGGTCCGTGGACTGCGCAAGATCCGCATTCCATCGGGCTGATTGACACCAATCATGGAGTTCACCGCCGATATCTTTTAGCACCCACCCTTTGGTGACGGATAAACTATTTAAGGTCTCCTCTTGTCGAGGACTTTGGTCAATCTATGTCCGCCCGAGGGGCATTCGACGATGAAGAAAATCTCCGCCCACCCACCACCCACTTAATAGCCATCGCCGATAACGTGAACAAACATGCTTGACTTCGACCAATGACACCGACGGTATGGACGCCGGCGTAGGGACACTTGGAACCACCGCCACGGGCGCTGGACTGCCACCTCATCAT
Organism: Aegilops speltoides; assembly: GCA_021437245.1. Lineage (NCBI taxonomy): Eukaryota > Viridiplantae > Streptophyta > Magnoliopsida > Poales > Poaceae > Aegilops > Aegilops speltoides. The sequence continues at coordinate 61,167 of JAHHZJ010003065.1, read as the reverse complement.
ATGATATATACATGGTGGACACGCCTAAGGTGGACAATGGCTACAAAAAGGACACAACAGAGGATAAAACCCCGACAAAGTTAAAACAACGGCGCAGACGCCGCTCTAAGTCCAGCCATAGTAAAAATAGAGATAATAGCGCTAGAAAAATCGACACCCTAGTCAACTCCAAAGGCAAGAACGACTATATGGACCCAGCGATGGAGCAGATGAGCCAGACACACCGAACACAGCCCGAGCAGACGCCGATCACAGCGATCCCCGGTAATAACTCATCAACCTGCCTCCGGAGAAGAGTATCGTCCGACGACGATGCATTCATCATCTCGAAAAACGCTTGGAACGAGATAAACCCCACGTAAGGCTTATGGCCACCGCGAGAAGCCTAAAGAAGCGTATAAAGGCTTAAGGTCACGCAGAAACGCCAACCGTAGATGGAATAAAGTGCTAGACATCAAGAAAAATATGGCGATGATCGCCACACAGAGAGCTACCCAAAGCGCAAGCTGCTCCCAGAATTCGACGATGAGGCCATTCTGCCGAAGGACAATACGGCCAGTAGGCTGGACCAATCACTTCATAACCGCGATAGAGCAGCTACTGATGCCACACTCGATTTACGTGATCTCTTGGACAAAAAGGCCGGCGCGACCAGATCCATCTATGGATCTAGAGGACATGCTCCGGCGCAGGATTACGGTCACCAAAACAATCAGACTGATCAAATACCAGTTCGGAATCAACACCAGACACAACAACAATGACAAAGATGCCACAACAAGTCCGACATGTAGGGGCTGCGACCTCCGTTTTCACCGAACAGTGCATCGGATCACTTAATTTCCACAGGATTCAAACCCGTGAACATAGAGGCATATGACGGAACGATGCACTATGGGGTCCGGATTGAGGATTTTATCCTTCATATCCACATGGCTCATGGGGACGACCTCCACGCCATCAAATACCTTCCCTCAAGTTGAAGGGCCAGCTCGCACTGCTGAAAAGCCTCCCTAAAATTCAATCAAAAGTGGAAGAACTTGAGGATGCTTCAGCCAATTTTCAAGGGACCTATGTCCGACCTCCTGGACGACGACGATTTAAGTCACATAATACAACAGCCCGGAGAGTCCCCCGTAAGCTTTGGGAACAGATTTCACTAAGAAGAATCAAATTGTTGATTGTCCGGATGTCAAGCCCTAGCAGCCTTCAAGCACAAAGATCCGAGACGAGTGGTTTCTGTGATACCTCGCCAAGAAAAGCCGAGGACAATGGCAGCCTTAATAAGCCTTATGACCCGCTTCACAGTAGTGAGGACAGCTGGTTGGTCCAGAGGCACCAGCGACCCGCACATCCAAATTAGGGATGGCAACGGAAGCCACGACGCAAGAAAAACAAGCGCCAAACAAGGAAGAAAGTCCGACAACACGGCGTTAATGCCGGATTCAGGGCTCTCGACCGTCAACAAAAGAAGCCATTTAAAGGCAGAAAGTCTTGACAGATTGTGCCAAATTCATGGCACTCCAAAACTCAAGGACCACACTCACAGAGAATGCTGGGTCTTTAAGAAGGCCGGCAAGTTAAATGCCGAGCACAAGGAAAGGGAAACACCAAGTGAAGACGAGGATGAGCCTCGCTAGCCGAACACTGGGGGACAGAAAAAATTCCCGCCAGAAGTAAAAACAATAAACATGATCTACGCGACTCATATACCAATGAGAAGGCGCAAACGCGCGCTCAGAGACGTATACGATGTAGAGCCCGTTGCCCCCGAACTCAACCCCTGGTCGGCCTGCCCGATCACTTTTGATCACAGGGACCACCAGAATGGTATCCGACACGAAGGATCGGCCGCCTTGTTACTCGACCCAATAATCGATGGATACCATCTCACTCGTGTCCTCATGGACGGCGGCATTAGTCTCATTCTAATATATCAGACACTTTCCGCAAGATGGGGATAGACCCATCTGCATTAAGCCAAAGTAACACCACCTTTAAAGGGGTGATACCAGCGTTGAGGCCCGCCGCAGGGCTCCTCAGACAGAGGTGACATTCGGTTCTCCGACAACCCGTGGTTAAGAATTACTCTTCGCCATAGCTCCTCCAAGCATTTATCATGCATTGCTCGGAAGAATGGCATTCGCCGCTTCAACGCAGCATCACACCGCGCCTACCTTAAACTCAAGATGCCCGTCCACGGGCGCCATCACCATTAGCGGAAACACGAGCGCCTTACACGCTGAAGAGTATGTGTCGGCTCTAGGAGCCGGACACTGCCGCCTCCCTATCGTAACGCATGATCGGTCGTTAAGACCACGGACACGGTTAGACGAGTCCGCGACCACCGCCGGTAACAGCCTAGATAAAACCCGAGCTGGGTGCTATACACGATTCCTATAGAGGGCATCAGGTTGCAAACATGCAATAAAGCCCACCCTTTGGCTTGACCTTATTGACATGCCAATGTCTTACACTTCTACTATCCATTGATAATAACCAACTTTTTCGCACGCTTACACCATACTCTTTTTACATGAGTTTTCCTTTTACGCATAACCATTGGTGCGACACCCTACCAGACACGCACAACGGAGACAAAGGCGCAGACGCAGCAGGGCCCCGCCAAAGGTTTCTCTTTAGATTAAGCCCCCGTGTAAACCTTCTTTATTGTCTCTTGTTGCTTGACATCCCATGAGTACTCAATACATCCACAGGTGATACTGGCGTTATTGGCATTTCGCCACGACGGACTAACGCACGTACCTGGAAATACAGGGTTCATAATCAAGGGCGCTACTCAACCCAAAGATATGTTACAAAGTCCTAATACCTTCAGAGTGTTCGGCCGTGAGTTCAGCCTTATATGCATCAGCTCCAATCATAACTTTGCTTATTGGTCCACCTCATTTCAACGAGGAAGAAAATGGTTCTCTCGCCCCCGCCTTGGTACCAAACTTTGTTGCCAACATAATCGATGTGCTATCCTCCGCCTGCCTTTGCTATCATGACCATTCAAGATGTTAGCGCCTTCCTGCTTTTAACCCACATGTTGGGCCCATAACCCACAGCCCACAAGATCAAACTCGACTCTCCCGTACACCCTTGTTTCTAAGGTTATTTCTCATGCTTGGCTTCATATGAAAATCACGAGCCGCCTTCCGAGAGGTGATCTATTCTGCATCGACGCAATACTTATTCCCATTCTCCACCCCTTTAACCCTCTCGCTCCAAAGCATTTAATGATTGCCTACCAAGTAGAAGCTTTATTGCACCTTCTTACCTTGCTCTCGATGACTTTCTTGGATTTCAACTTGAGAGATGCCTCTATGCCACGCTCAATCGAGATAGCCCCTGTGTACCTATCTTGTGTTGAGCTCCGCCCTTCCCTAGTCTTTTCTCCCTTACTCGCTTCTTAAATCTCGGACGAGATTTCTTGTAGTGGAGGAGATTTGTAACACCCCGAGAATCATGCTACAAGAATCCCTTCTAATGATGCCTTGTCATCATTGTTATGCAAGTAATCTTCACTTGATCCAAATCACCGATTCAAATTCAAATCCAATCTAAAGTCAAAAACTCTTATTTGTCGACAGATATCTAAAATGTTCATCTTGTGGCAAATAGTCAATTGTTAATATTGGTGGTGAACCAACATTTTGCAAAGGTTTATGGCCTAAGCTACTTAAAACAAAGGACTAAGCAATAAATTAAATGCCCTTTTAATTTATAAAATTGGCAACTATTCAAAAGCCTCCCAACCTTTTTTGTGGCAAGGCACTTTAATTCTTTGAAATTGTTTTGGCCAAGGGTATAATTTTGCAAAGTCATTATTGGCTAAAAAGAAAAGGCAAAAGCTGCTGAAAAAGAAAACAAAAAAAAAGAAGAAAAGGAAAGAAGAAGGGGTGGAGAGCCCTGCCTCCCTTTGGGGCTTCGCCCATCCCACCAGCCGCCCACCTCACCCAGCCTGCCGCCCAGCCCGTGAAGGCCTCCTCCTGTTCTTGACCGGCGAGGCAGCGCGCCTGCCGCTGCCGAACCACCTCGTTGCCGACGCCTCACGAGAGGATAAGGCCACCGCGCCTCGACGCCCGGCCTCCTCCCTAGCTACCCCCACTTGCCGCCTCCGCCTCCTTCTCCCACCAGATTCTCTCCGCCTCGCTCCTCGCCCACCTCCGAAGCTGCTGCCGCCGCCTTTGTCACGCCACCGCGGCTGCTCACCACGACTTCGCTGGTGAGCTTTGCTGTGGTCGATTCTTTGAGTGGTGCCTCCGCTGAACCGGAAGCACCGCAGCCGCTGCTCGCCCTCGCCCCCATCTCCGACTACCATCGATCTCCTTCGCCTCCGCGCCATCTCTCGCTGTTATAAACCTCCGAGGGCCACCGTATGCGCTGCAGTGAGCCCTCTTCCTTCCTCGCCTCCCTTGGCCTCTTGCGCCCCGTGAGCCACCGTGGTCCGCCAGTGGCCGAGCTCAGCCCGCCAGATAGCTCGCCGCCGCATGGGCATCGTTATACTCGCCGAGCACTCGAGAGTGCTCAGCCACCGCCAAGGCCCGCCTGCGCCGCTAGGTCCTTCCTCGTAGCTCTAGTGCCGATCAGCGATTTGCTCGAACTCTCCGCGACTCACGCGTGCGCGCCGCCGTTGTTTTAGTATCGCTTCCGGCCGGGCCACCACCGCAGCTTTGACGCCGCTGCTCGCTGCTCAACGCACTGCCAAACGGCCGCTCAGATGCGAACCGGCGAGGCCCGAGGCCTCCGCTTGCGGCATCGCCGCGCTGTCACCGGCCACCGCTAACGTGGCACACCGGGCCACCAGCGGATTTAAGCCCGTAAACATAGAGGCATACGACGGAACAATGCACTTCTGAGTCTGGATTGAGGATTATATCCTACACATACATATGGCTAGAGGAGACGATCTCCATGCCATAAAATACCTACCCTCAAGCTCAAAGGGCCAGCCCGGCATTGGCTCAAAAGCCTCCCGAAAATACTATTGGAAGTTGGGAAGAGCTCGAGGATGCGTTCGAAAATTTTCAGGGACTTATGTCCGCCTCGGATGCGACGATTTAAGTCACATAACTCAACAACTCGAGAGTCAAGACGCAAATTCTAGAACAGGTTCCTCACCAAAAGAACCAAATAGTCGACTGTCCGGACGCCGTTTAGCAGCTTTTAGACATAACGTCCGAGACGAATGACTGCCATGACACCTCGCCAGAAAAGCTAAGGACAATGGCTGCGCTAATAAGTCCTCATGACCCGCTTTTGTAGCGGAGAAGATAGCTGGCTGGCAAGATGCAGCACCGGCGACCGAGTACATCCGAGGTCACGGATGGAAATGGGAAACCACGACTACGTAAAAAGATCAGCCGACTAAGGAAAATGGCCCAAAGAGCACGGCGGTCAACGCCGGGTTCAAAAGCTCTCGCGAACAACAAAACACCGCCTCTTAAGGAACAACAGTGACGAGCTATCCAACCTAAACAAAATCTTGGACAGGATATGTCAAATCCACAAGACTTCGGAAGCCCGGAAACCATACCCACAGAGATTGTTGGTCTTCAAGCAGTCCGCCGACTTATTATCGAACACAAGGCTCGACACACCAAGCGAGGACGATGACTAACCCCACAAGCAGAGCGCTGGAAAAGTAAGACTTTCCCACAAGAAGTCAAAACATTAAACTCACTTCAAGTGATAACAAGGAAATAGTGCGGCACCTACTAAAGTACGCCAGCACGGTCCACCCCAAATGAGTCCCGAAATTGATGTCAATACCAATTACTTTCGATCATCGATTACCCGTATATTCAAACGCAGGATGGACTGCTTTGATATTGGATCCTATAATCGATGGACTACAATTTACGCAAGTCCTAATGGATGGCGGCAGCGATATAAACCTGCTATACCAGGACACCATCCGCAGAATGGGGATAGACCCTACCAAAATTCGCCATAGCAGCACTTCCATTAAAGGAGTAACGCCAGGCCCTTATGCCAATTGTACGGGCTCTTTACTACTAGAGGTTGTGTTCGGTTCATCCGACAACTTCCGTCGCGAAAAGCTAATCTTCCATATCGCCCCATTTAAAAGTAACCATCAAGCACTATTGGGACGCGAGGCTTTCACCCGCTTTAACGCAATACCGCATTCAGCGCCTCTTACACTTAAAATGCCCGACCACGCGGTATCATCTCATTAAAAGGTAATTTTGAGTGTTCCTCAACCGCGAAGAACGTGAGACAGCCTTGACAGCCACACACTAATCCGCTTTGCTGATCAAAGCTCCTAAAACAGGTCATTTAGACCCGGACACGGTTAGACGGTCCGTATGAATAAACAAGGGCTTATTAGCCACGCACTTTTACAAGGGGCTGCACGCATGAACAATGAGAGCCAATAAAGCTCAATTTTATTCACTTTTTAATCATGCTCGTTTTAAATACATTTTTCGACGCTTTTTCCAAACTAAGTTCTTCTCCTTTTACGATTTAACAACGCTACACCGCCCAGATAGAGCACAACGGAGACACAGCGAGACGCAGCAGGACCCGTATAAGGATTCTTTTCAGATTAAGACCTCCGAAACCTTTTTACTGCTCTTGTTGATACACATCCCCGGTTTCTTATCATAACCAAGGAGGAGGCTGGCGTTTGGCATCGGGCCGCCGAAGTTTTCGCTGCATTCAGACACGAGGGGCTTAGGGCATTGTTCTCGCCGTATCATAAAGACTGAATACCTAGGGAGTGTTCGCGCCTCGAGCTAGGCCTTATATGCATCAGCTCAATCATGTCTTTGGTCAAATGTTGGGTTTGCCCGCTCCGTGTTTTGCTGCCTTACGCTTCCGCCTATCGGCTAACGCGCACCAGGAGAACCTATCGTGATTGTGCCCGTTCGCCGGGTGAGCGCCAAGAGAGAAAGCCAAAATTGACTGTCATGATATAGCAAGAGACTGGTCAACCACTCGATCGACTACCGGAATGTTTAGAATTCTCCCTGGACGAAGGACCGCTTCGTCAGTCACACACGCTCCGAAGTTCGGAAAGCGGTGCCCCTAGGGGCTATATAGTAGCCCCACCATCGAACTCCTATGGCTAAGGAAAGTGATAAACATTATAGTCCTGGTTTCCTAGTTTGCTACGCTACCACCTCCTTCAAAGGACCAAGACGTTGGATTATGTGAAAAGGCGCTTTTAGAAACACCCCGCACCATGTGCGGGGTGAAGTCAAGACTGCCATCTTTCGTAATATATACATATACATTAACGGCCGACAGAGATATTTCAATACTTTATCGCACAAGTATAAAAAGCCCTTATATTATAAATATGGTTTTACAAATCATACATGTCACTCGAACATAACGCTTTTGAAGCATCGCGACTTATTAAACGAAGCGCCCGCAGACTTCCTCAAAATAGTGCTCGGCGGGTAATCGGCTTCGTCCAATCCCGGATGCAACGTCGGTGGCATCCATCTCGCCCAAGATGTTTTGACACGGCAGAGCCATCCGCACCCTCTATGCATGCCGACCGCTTATCGCATTGATATGCGCCACCGCATCAAGGAACTATCGCACCAAGCAAAAATAACTTCTTCGCTTGGGCCTGTCCGCCACGATGAGCCACGACATCCTTCATGGCAAGTTCGACAACCTATTCAGCGCCCACTCAGCCAACCGACCGTTAACGGAGCTAACGCCCGGATTATGGAATTGAGACCAAAAAGCTCTTCCATTTTGTGATCCTTTTGGCTTCGAAGTGCACGCATCCGCTCCGCCCTGCCGCCAAATTCAGATAGGCATCCTCCGACTTCACAATCGCCCAATCGAGCGATTGGTCCGTCCGTGAACTTCCTACGCAGCGAAAGGGCTTTCACCACGATATCCCGCCCGACGCAACTCCTCCTTTATGGCCCTCATCGTGGAGCGAGCATCTTTGGCTTCGCAGGACTTCTTTAGGTCCTCTTGTTCCGCTCGCATTCTCTTTCGAGAAACTCATAGCGGTCGGTAGCATCCTTCACTTCACGGTCGTTTCGCCATCTCCTCCTTCTTCGGCAAAGTGAGCAGCCTTTTCGTTTTTAGCTCTTTGGCCGCCTTTGAGGCAGCCACATCACTTTTTCTCGCTTGTTCCTTGGCTCGGCAAGCTCTGCCAAGCTCCTCCATAGCAGCGGCGCCATCTGCATCAAGCATACATATGGTAAGGCGGGGCATTAGCTCCTTACCGGGTGACCGCGATAAGCCACTTACCTTGCACTCGCTGTTGTTTATTTACCAGCGGATCTCCACATCCGAACGCCGTTGCCGCCGTCGGCAACTACATCAGTCCGGCCACACCGAACGCCCGCCACCTGACGGGAAGGGCGACACCTTATAATCGAGATTATGATCCTCGCATGTTGTCGCTTCGCAACATACCGAGTCTCGTGGGCTACTATCTATATAGGGCGACTCTATGTGCAAAACTGTCAAAAGGTATGTCATTTTACGCATTTCAAACCCCGCCAAGAAACTTCGACGGCTCATGCAACCCGCCTCAGCCGGATGAAATCTTTTCAATCACCGCACTCATTAATGTACGGTGATCTTCGAGATAGACGCCTCGAGCAGATCCTTTAGCTCCTCCGTCGTACAACAGTTGGTGCCGAACCTCCGCCCCACCGACTCGGAGACCTCCGCGACGACACCTCGGGTCGTTCCCGCCTACCGACGGTCGCGGCAGATGGAGGCGCTCGCTCTCCATCATCTCCGGACGAAGATCCCAAGACGAGCTCACGAGAAAGGGCTGAGATCCGAACTACAAGGTAAGAACTTCGATCATCCTCGTAAATAAAAACAGGATGTCCTTATTACTAAACTCCCTTTTTCTACTTACGGCTCGCTAGAGGGCTGATTCCCTAGGGCAAATAGTGCGCCGGGCTTCTCTGGCGAGACCCTCCGTGAAGATTCCTTCCCCGCTTTGAGGCCTTGGCCTCCAGATCTTCAAGCGGTCCTCTTCTCCCCGAGGGAGGGATTTCGATCCCCTTTCTTGAGAGCCTCCTTAGCAGGGGCTAGCTCTGCTTTCCCTTCGCCTCTCTTCAAGGCGCAACCTCCAGATCTTGACTAGGGAAGGGTTTTTTCCCCAAAAAATTTTAAACCCAAATTTGAGGGCCCCTTTCAGCTTTCCCCCTTTTTGGAACCCTTTTTGGTACCGGGGTCCCTGCGGGCCAAGCCCCTTGGCCGGGTTTGAAATTTGGCCCCCCGGTTTCCGGCGGGCCGCAAAGGTGGATTTTCCCAAAAGCCAAAAACCCCGGGCCCCTTCTTTCCGGGGTTTTTTACCCCTTTTGTTTTGGTCCTTTTCGGTTTTCCCTTTAAATTTTTCGGGGGGTTTCCCCAAACCCCCATTACCCACGGGTCCCTTTGTTTTCCATTTTAAACAAATTGGAGGGGTTTGGGAAAATTTTGGTTAAACCGATTTTTGGGGTGGGCCCCAAATGGGGTTGCCCTTTTTTCATGCCTTTAAACTTTGGGTTTGTGAGGCCGCTATTGGGACCCGGGCCCCCCGGTTTCGGATTGTTTTGCTCAAAGGGCCCCGGAAGGGTGAAAAATGCTCCCCCTTTTGGGGACCCTTTTAATAAACCTTTTTGCAATAAAGGGAGTTTAAAGGGTTTTCCCTTCCCCTTTTCAAGTTTTTTAAGACCCAAAAATTTTTTAGGGGAAAAATTTTTTGGGCCTAAAAAAAATTTTGGGCCAAAATTTTTTTTCTTTTAGAAGAAAATTTTCCCTTTGTTAAAAAATTTTCGGGAAATTGGGGTTGATTGGCCAAAGCCCCGGGTTTAAAGGGGGTTTTTCCCCTCGGTTTTACCGATTTTTCCCGAAATTTTAGTTTTCCCCCATTTTTGAAATTGGGCCCACTCCCCTGGTCCAAAATTGGGTCCAAAGGTTTTGGAATTTTGGGGGAGGGGGCCCCCCTTTATTTCCCAAGGGGGGGGATTTGGTTTTTGGGAAAAAATTTTTTTTCCCCCAAATTTGTTTTTTTGTAAAGATTTGGGCTTTTAAAAGGAACCCGGGGTTTGTCCCCTACCTTTGTACCCCCGATTTTTTAAAATTTCTGGTTTTTCTGTCCCTTTTTTAATTTTTAATCCCTTTAAACCTTTTTTAAAAGGTCAATCTAAATTTTTGGGTTTTTGTGGGGAAAGGTTTGGGGGTTTTGCTTGCGGAGGGAATTTTTTTTCCCAAAAAAAAAAATTTTTTGGGGCCCAGTTTTCCCCTTGGGTTCTTTTTATTGGGGTTTTTCCCCTTTCGGGATCTTCCCATGGGCCCCGGCTTTCCCGGATCCCCCTGGGGGGGGGTTCCCCTTTAAAAATTTGGGGTTTTCCCTTTTTTAAAAAAAACTTTTTTTGTTTGGGGTTTTCCCTTTCCGGGTTTTTTTCCCTTTGTTTTGTTTCATTCCCTTTTCCCCCAGTTTTTTTTTTTGCGGGATCTTTAAAAGAAGGGGATTGCCCCAAAGGGGTTCTTTTGTTTTCCCCCAAATTTAAAATTTTTCCTGTTTGTTCCAGCCCTTTCCCGGGTTAATTGGGGTTTTTCCCTGGTTTTGTCCCTTTTGGGCCCCTTTTCCCCTGTTTTTTTATTTTTTTTGTTTTTCGGCCGTTTCCCCTTTTGACGGCCTGGGAAAAAAATTTTTAAAGTTTGGGTTTCGTAAATTTTAAAAAACAATTTTTTTTTTAAGGGCAAACCCTTTTTTAAGCCTTGATTCCCAATGGCCCAATTTTTCCCCTTTTTTTTCTTTTTCTTCAGAGTCCCTTTTTTTCCCAAATTCCTTTTTTTCAATTGCCTTTTGGGAATTTTTAAAACCCCAGAAAAAATTTTTGTTTAACTCCCAAAGGGTTTTTTTCTTTCCCCGAACTTTCTTTGTTTGTTTGGCTTTGGTTTGGTTTTTTTAAAATTGTTTTCAAATTTTCAATTGTCTAAAGGGGCTGTCCTTTACCCGGGTCCTTAGGATTTTAAATTGGGTTAATTTTTCAAAAATTTGATATCTCCGGCTTTTGAGGGCCCCAAATTAAGGGGAAACCAGAGTTCCCTGAGCGTTTAGGGGGATGGGGGCAAACCACCCAAACCCAACATTTCCAAAGACTGTTTTAAATATAATCAATGAGACGGAAACCCTTTGGTGTTGGTTTTTAAAATGGGCAAAAAATGTAACCCCATTATGGTTTCCCCATGGTCCTGAGGGCCCAAATTTAGCCGCTTTGGATGGAAGAAACCGGGAAAAACCGGTAGTAAAAATTTCCGGGCTTTAAAAAATCTTTCAAGGCCCACCCCCCCTAGGGTTCCTTTGCCTTATCTTGGCTTGCTGTTTTATCCAAAAATGGGAAGGTTTGGATTCGGAAAAAGGTATGTAAAAAGAAATTTAAATAAGTAAACTTTTAAATCCGGGTTGACCCCGGCCCTGGGGGTTTGGGCCCCCATCTGGGCCCTCTTTTTCCAATTCGGGTCTTTAATGCCTCAGACCAAAAGTGCCACGGGGATTTGGTGAAAACCCCGTTATCCCAAAGATAAAAGCCCTGCCCAAATGGATATCCACTTTTAAATGGGGTTAAAAATTGTTTTTGGGGTTTTGTTCCCCCAATTCTAGTTGGGAGCTTGTCATTCAAGGGCCCCCCCCCTTTAAGGAATGGGCTTGTTTAATTTTGTGGGTTAAATTTGGGATTGTTTTGAAAAGGAATTTGGCTTTTTTTGGACTTTTAAATTTTCCTATTTGGGTCCAATCCGATTTCCCCCGTTGCTGAATAATTGGGCTTTGGTTTTATTCCCTTATTCCGGGGGCCGAGGGCTCTTTTGGAATCCCCTATTTTTGTTTACTGGTGATTTTCGTTTTTTTGGGAAAGTCTTTTTTTTCCTGTCCGGGGTTTTCCCTTCCTAAAGGGCCCCTTTGTTTTATCCCATTTTAAAACCCAACAATTTGGGTGGGTTTGTTTTGGGTATGGGGATTTGCATTCCGCCCAAAACTTTTTTTGGAAAGCTACGGTCATTTAAGGGGTGTTTTGTTGTTTCCCGGCTTTTGAATCCGGGCGCGATCGCCGGTTTTTTGGGCTTTTCCCTTTACCGGTTTTTTTGCCCTGTTTTCCGCTTCCACCTTATTTTACTTTCCCTGGGTTGTGTACATCCTCCCCAAAGGGGGGTCTGGGTTTTTCGGACAGTCCCGGTTTTTGGAGGGTTTCCCGTTTTTCCCGATTTTGTTTAAAAGCTGCTGGCTTCGCATTTGGGACTTATTTGGTTCTTTTTGGTGGAAACCGGGCCCATTTTAGGGAAATCCCTTTTTAAATTAATACAAGATGGAGGGCGGACAAAGTCCCTTGAAAATTTTCCTAAACGCCCCTCGAGTTTCCCAATTCCCACAAGTTTTTTTCGGGAGGCTTTAAGCCTGGGCGGCCCTCGAGTTGGGGGGTGGATTTTAGGCGGAATCACTTCCGCCATGTGTATATGTATATATAACCACCGCCTCCGGGTCTTTTATCGGGCCTCAGTTTTGGGTTTAAACCCGGGAATTGGGCCAAACCAGGGAAACAATTTGCCGCCGATTTGGTGTGCCATTATTTCTAACTTGAGGGCCCCTTCCGGGGTTTCTTTTTAAATGGACTGCTGGGCCCTGTTTGGTTCATTGTTGGATGTGGGCCGTTGTTTTGGTTTAACCGGTACAACGATTTTAAAATTTTTTTACCGGGGGTCTATGGCATCCCCCGACCGTAGGCGCTTCCTTTGTGCCTTTATTGGGGATTGCCGATTTAGCGGGTTTTGAACTTTGCTATATTTAGGTTTTGCGTTTTGAGCTTCCGTTTTTTTCGCCGCGTGTTGAGGTTTTTCGGGACCCTCCCGGGGCCGGAATCGCCCGAATTGCTTTTGCCGGGCCTGACAATCCGACTTGGTGTGGACGGTTGCTTATCCGCGGTTGCCGCCCCACTTGTTCCCCCTTATTGGGGGCCTTAGATTGTTTTTCGGGCGGGATTGGGCGGCCCCCCTTTTTTGTTTATGGGGGTTTTTTGCCGGCTCGGGCCTTTATCGCCTTTGGGGTATCCCCATTTATGTTTTGACGAGGTTTCCCCGCCCATAGGCCTGTTTTGTTCGTCGATGCCCCTATACCGCCGTGTTCAGTCATAGTTCAATAGGTTTGATTCCCTCAAAGGGGTGGTGGGTGGTTTCAATTTTTTGGAGTCCCACCATTTGATATCCAGGGATTATCGGGATCTTTGGAATTTGTTTCGCCAAAGGGGAGTTGGAAGAGCCCCGTGTTTTAACCGGCCCAACCAACATTGGTGGGGGTGGGGTTCGGAGTGGGATCCGACCAATCTGGTTTGGGGAAAGTTATCGTCCATCCCAAGGGGTGGGTGGTGTCCATACCTTGACCGGGCGATGCCGCTGGCCATTCGGCCGCCACCGGGATTTCGTTCCAACCATTCCTTAACGGGCGCCCGGGGCGGGTCGAGCCCCAAATCTCTCCGGAGCCGGTCTGAAGTTTGTTCGAACTGCCGGACGAGGGCGAAGCCATCTGCCCAATGGTGAAAGCCCCAAGGGAACCAAAAATTGTCCGGGAGAAACGCCCAGGGCAGCCCGGTTTGGTTGAAATGACCATCGGGATTTCCGAGGCCCAAAGCCCAATTTTTCAAACCGCCTCGAGGGGTCCCAATCCCCAGGCGGAGGTAACAAGACGGGGCACATGTTTTACCTGGTTCCCCTCCGATGGAGGTAAAACCCTACCCCGCTTGTTTTTGATGTAGGCTAGTAAAAGGGATCCCACGGATCGGGGCAAACCCAAACTAGTTGGTAGATTGTTGTAATTATTTTGCCACGGTTGCCCTCCGGGTTTTTAGAACCGGGGAGGCTGGTTCATAGAGCGGGGTTAAATGGTGGAATCTCTATCCAACGCAACTTTTACGCCAAGGAAATCCCACCGACCGGCGGAGTCTTAATTTGTATCTTCGGTTTGGAGTCCCCAACATGTGTCCGTGTTTGACCCCCTTCCAACTTCTCAAGAGCCCCTAAAGGCTTCGCGTGTCCGCAGAATGTTCGGCTTGCGGCGGTTCTCCCTTAAATAATCCGGGTCTGCCCAATGTGTGCCTCCAAAATAAATTCCCTTAGGAGGTTGTTGTTCACGACTTAGCGGCGCTCAACCCGCCGTTTTTTTGGACGGCGGGGTTTTGGCAGCCTTGTCTTTAAATCGTTCTTTTGGTTCCACAATAGGCCTAACCCAATGGTTCCCGCCATGCCTTCTTCGGTGTCCAAACGGCCGGAATGCTCGGTATTTTTCCTTTTAAAGAACCAACCTTTTTTTCAATCTCGGTTCAATCCCTTCCCGCCCCGCCAACCCCGACCCTCAAAGGCCGGGATTTAAATGTCCGCCCCGACCTGCGGGCCTTCCAACGGAGGAGGCGGGAAAGGCCCGGAGGCCAAGCCGCCCCACAGATTTCCACAGTTGCCCGCCCCGCAGGGCCGGGGCCCCCCGACCCGGGGACGTTTTCGACCCACCCCACGGGGTTTAGGCCCCAGGACCCTTCGGAGGGGCCATGTTCTACAGGGCGGCCGCTTGGCCCGAGTCCATCCTCCAACCCGCTTTATTATCGGCCGAAGCCTTCCTCCGCTACTCCCCATTCGCCTTGGGCTGAAAACCCTTTAATGGGGAAGATGACGGGGCCAAGGACCGGGCGGCTTAAGGATCTGCCCGGGTTCCGAGGTTCCCCAAAGGCTAGCATGGCAGAGGAGGGTTCCTTCCCCTCCGGGAGAAAAAGCCCCCTTTATTGTGATGTGTAGGTGGGTCAACCAAGGGTCAAGGGGCCTCCAAAGGCCTTATTGGGGGCCGGATTAGCCCCGGAAGGGAGACAATCTGGTGGGTTACATGGGAAATCACCCTTCCCGCAAGCTGCCTTCCGCCAGGAGTTCAACCGAGGGACCCAATTCTCCAACACTTCAGGGTGGACCCGGAGATGTACAATTGTTTTCGACCCTTTAGATTCCCGGAATTGACCGTGGACGGCCTAAGCCGAATCCCGGCCTTTAAATATCAAAATCCATGACACCAGAGTTCCCCCGCCCATTATTTCCAATTCCGAGGGATAATGTCCGCCCCCGAGACCGACCACCCGTTGGCTTTAGGCCGCCTAGAAGGGGGCAAAAATAGAGGGTTTTATTTCCAAAGGGCGCCCAAGGGGGAATCCCCTCCTTCGGGGAGAGAGGACCGCCCAAGACCAGGCCGCCTAAACGGGGAAGAATCTTCCTTCCGCCCGGGAAACCGAGCCCAAATCACGCTGGATCACCTTGCGACCGTGGTATGAAAAAGGGGAGTTAAGGTAAAATACCCCTTTGGCCAGGGTCCAAAATTTTTTTTGCGCCGGTTTGCAGCCCTAGAGTTGCTTCCACCTCCAAATGGTTAAAATTCAAAAAACTTTGAATTTATTTCCAAATAAGTTTGGATTTTTCAAATAATAAATTTATATTTTTTTCATATTCAAAAATTTTTCTAACAAATTTGTGAATTTTTAAAAAATTATTTCTTTTTGATAAAAATTTACTATTAGATTTCAAGGAACTTTAAACACAAATAAATATCAAAACTTTTAAATGCTAAATTGGGGACCTGGGTCAAACCCAGGACTCCCGGGTTGAAGGCCGGGACCCCCAAGGGGTTCCTGGGGGGGGTTATGGGTTAATAACCCGCCAACGGGTTAAAATTTAAGGCGCCCCGGGTGCGCCAAGGAGGGTTGTTTTGGCGCATAGGGTTGCGGGCCCCCGATCCCTTCCCACCACCTGCCCTCTCATGCCCCCCCTCCTCCCAGATCCATGACCCAAAGGCCGCTGCCCTTGCCCGGCCCGTCGTCCCGAGTGGGGCCCCGCCTTAGGGGCTTGGTGGAGCCGCCTGACCTCAAGGAGATCCCCCCTCGGGGAAGGGACGCCAAGGCCGGGGCCCCTCCCCTCCTCCGGAGCGAGGGCCTTCCCCCCAAAGAACGGCGAGCCGGGGAGGGCCCAGTGCCCCCCATTGCCATGCCCCTTTTCCTTCGTCGGGGCAGCCGATGAGTCGGCCCCACCACCCCCCACCCCGAATCCCCAATGTATTCCTTTTTTTTTTTCCAATTCCCATTTTCCAAATCCCAAAAGGAATTTAAAAAAACATGTAAAATTATTAGATTAAATTGCATAATTACCAAATCAAACTATTAAATATACCATTTGGAAGTGTACCGTGATGTTCAAAAAATTCAATCTTTTCGTGAGGGTTTGTGATAAAAATTAAATTTTGGGCCTTGGTTGGAATTAAGAAAGAAACAAGCACTGGTTTGGCATGTCTTGCTAATTTTCCCGCTTTTTGTAACTAGGGTTTTCTTGTGGACCGGGGTGCTAGGGTTTTTGGCCTAGGTTAAACACGAATTTTGTTTTGCCTTTCGAGATGCTAAGGTTCTTCCTTTTTGAGAAGCAACGGTACAAAGGAGGCAAAACCTACTTCCCCATCGAGGTTTTTAATGTAAAGTTGATGAATAATTCAATTGATTATGATGTATTCCTCCTTCCCCTTTTTTAATTTTCAAATTTTTTAAAGGTTTAAGAATTTTTTGAAAAAGGGAATCCCATTATTTCATTTCAAAGCCCAAGTTACCCAGAGACAAATGAAAGGGATTTCTATACATTTTGAGTATGGTTCGACAATGTGTTGTTTCTATATAAATTTGCCTTTTATTAAAAACCAAACAAATCGAATTACATGTTCTCGATTTACCTTTTCTATATTTGTACAGAACAGAAAAGAATATGCCCTATTTGCCCCTAGTAGTCCGGTAATAAGAAACTCCCAAATATGGGCTTTCAAAAATATCCTGATTTTTTATGAATTTTTGTGGTATTAAGATGGAAACCCCATACTATTTTTTGGAAGGTGTTAATTAAATTTTTGTTTGTTACGAAATTTTATCTTGCCACTTAATCCCTTCCTTTCAAAAATTCAGTTAGAGCCATTTAGGACTCTCCAAAATTAGTTATGGTCTAAATTAGTAGTTTTGTTTTTAACTAAAGACCAAATTTGGAATTTTCCAAACTGTATTTTCAGATTCTTCCAAATGAGTTTTGCCCCCCTTGTATCCGGATGAACTTTCCCCAAGGTTTTGATTTGCCGGAATTATTAATTCCGTGGAATTGGACTCCATATGTTTATTTTAGCAAAGGTATGTGAAATTTTCCTGAATTTTAGCATCTTTGCAAAAATAGGACTATGGGGTATTTAAAAAATCAGTTTTATGATCTGTTGTAGGGTTTTGGTTTTGTCTTAGGAAAGGGGAACGCCACGGTTTCCCAAATCCAAGAGTTTGTTCCAAGTTCTTACTTCATACGAGGTTCTTGATTGCCGGATTCGAAATCTCCCTTCACCCTTTCCATTTGAATCGTTGTTTGTAATTCATTTTCCCAAAGCAAGGCTCTCACAGTTTATGAACTGGAGGGTAAGTCCGCCTTTAATGGAGTGCGACAGCGGGGTTTCACAAAGTTGGGGATGAACTCAAAAGGGCCACATGACTTGTTTGAGAATCCCCCTTCACACCAAAATGGGATTTCCTTTTTCAACGCGAGGCCAACATGTCATCGTGGGTGAAACAAATTGTGTCGTTAAACCGATGATGTGCCCAAAAGAGCCCTTTTATTTCTCTTTGGCTTTGCTCACACGATTGTTAACTCATTGTTGCATTTTAAAGGGGCCCAAATTAATCAAACAAACAGGACTATGGTTAAGCAAGAATTTCCGTCAAACCAAAAGAGGATTCGCACCAGATAGACAAAAGAAGGATGATCCGACAGAGTGGGAGAAGAGGAGCAGGGAGGATGAGGAGCTACATCATGACGAGGGCATCAGCGAGGATGACCTAGCCGGTGGGGCCCAAGGGCAAGAGATGGTGGTGGGACCATGGGCAAGAGATGGAGGTGATTGAGGATGACCCATGGTCGTGCTCAAGGTGGCCTCCGATGGTGGTGGGCCCGACAATGACCACGCCGTGGTGGGCCTGATCCCACAAGGGCAACATGACCACGCCAATTGTGGTAGAAGACTACATCCCACTACCTCCACGCCTCCACCGGCCCCTAGGCGACGGGAGATGAAGGAGAAGAAGGAGAAGAACGCCTACTTTGTCGTGTATGTCGATTCCTATAGGTTAGCTATCCAAAATGATATATATATACTTAGTTACCTATGTTATCTCTAATATGCTTAGTTTTATAGTATTATTTTTTACCTAAGTTGGCTCTAATATACTAACTTAGAGCTTATATGCTTAGTTTCCTATAGGTTACATCCAAAATAACTTATGTTAGCACAAATGATCAAGTTTACATAATGTTATAGTCTTTTCTTAATCTTCTTCTTTTCCAAAATGACATAGGTTAGCTTCATTTTACCTAAGTTGGCTCTAATATACTAACTTAGACCTTATATGCTTAGTTTCCTATAGGTTAGCTCCAAAATAACTTATGTTAGCACAAAATGATCAAGTTTACATAAAAGCTTATAGTCTTTTTCTTAATCTTCTTCTTTTCCAAAACTTTCTTATTCTTCTTCTAGTGTTCTTCCTCTTCTAGTATTCTTCTAGTCTTCTTCTTTTTCTTCTTCTAACTTCTTGTTTATCATTTTGCAGATTTATTTAATTCTAAGCTTTGGATGGGGTGCTTTTTCCACTTGTGTTTTTATTTTGTATGAATGTGATACTTTTGTGAATTGATGGATAACGTGTTGGATGAACAATGTGAAACTTTTTAACAAGAACTATGTGTTCTATGCGTATGTATATATGATGAAACTTGTGTTTGGATATGATTGCTATATGGATGCTTGTTGTATATATATATTGTGTTGAATATCTCATATGTGAAATAGTGACATGAGATTAAGAAGAAAAGAATTAAAAAGGTTACTAATGGCGACTACAATGTGTCAAAAAGTATAGCAGATAATAGTGGCGACGTGAGCAAGATAATCGATCAAAGGCCCATTGAATACGATTCTAATGGCGAATGTGGTGCGCCATTAGAAAGAAAAAGGTGAAGGGCGCACCAAATGCGCCATTAGAAGGCAAATTGCGCCACTAGCATGCCTTTTCCTAGGTGAAAGCCCTCCGTTTATATAGACACCGGAGGAGGCTAGGGTTACACAGAGTCGGTTACAATGGTAGGAGATTACATATCCGACGCCAAGCTCGCCCACGCCAAGGAAAGTCCCATCCAACGGAGAGTCTTCAATCTTGTATCTTGGTCTTGAGTCCGGGGACGATGATAGTCCGATGTCCGACACCCCTAGTCCAGACTTCAATGAGCCCTCACAAGGGCCCATCGGGAAGCCTAAACCCGACGGAAGTGAGACCGAACACAATGCTCTCACCAGGCTCGGAGTGGGAATGACTTCCTTGGGCGGGCAACCCATAAATCTCGAGGTTAGGTACGGGCGTCTCCTTTAGACGCCTTTTCCGGATCCACCAGCCCCGAGGTCGGAGCCGACATTGTCGAAGGTCCGGCCCAACGGAGCCTTGGGTGTTGGAACTCGAGGGCGGATTCGATTGAGGATTAAGTAAAGGGACAGCCTTTTCTCATTATAAAGAGGAGAATACCAAGAGCCCCCGCGGACCGCTTGGAACTCGCCATGGAGGGGGGAAAGGGGTTGGGTTACCCACCCATTGATGAGAACCTGAATAAGGGGACACGATCTCCTTCGACAAGACGTCATGAAGCCGCCCAAACGCCCGAGGTGGAATAATAAAACAATTAGAGGGCTTTGTTGTGGTGTGACGGCCCCACAAAATACGCCAAGATTGAACTTGTGTGAATATTATTCTCTTAAAGGTATGTGGTAATTATTTTGCAGCTGGACACTATCCCGGTGTTCAAATCTTCTATGAATTATTGAGAAGGAACCCGCCTTTAATGCCAAGACAATATGCCCGACTGCATTGGCCCGGTTCAGGCTACCGAGGAGTCTGACTAGGGGTGTGGATAGCCGAACTATCATCATTGGCGGACTCCAAGACTATGAAGATACAAGATTGAAGACTTGCCTGTCCGGATGGGACTTTTTTGGCGGGAAGGCAAGCTTGGCAAACGGATATGTAGATCTCCTACCATTGTGACCGACTGTAACCCTAGCCCTCCGTGTCTATATAAACCGGGGTTTTAGTCCAAGGACTAACAACAATCATACCATAGGCTAGCTTCTAGGTTTGGCCTCCTGATCTCGTTAGATCCACTTTATACTACCCATATCATCAATATCAATCAAGGGAGTAGGGTTTTCCCCATCGAGAGGGCCCAACTGGTAAAAAACATCGTGTCCCTTGTCTCCTATTACCATCCCTAACGCCAGTTGGGAACCCTACCAGATCCGCCGGTTTTGACAATTTGTTGTTTAGGAAGCCGCCACCGCCGCTATTGTTGGAGTAGGGCCCGCCACCACCACCACCGAGGGGGCCCGTGTCGCCAGTGACCTCCGCCACCACCGGGGTAGTAGCCGCCGCCGCCTAGTCATGACGGAGCCCGCCACCGCCGCCATTTCCGCGATAGCCTTTGGTCGGGCCACCTCCACGGTCGCACGATGCAGCGTCGATGACTTGAAAGCCCGCGGCTCGAACATCTCCACCTCCGATCGGTAGCAACCATGCCAAGAGTTCATCTACTAAACGCCATCGTTAACATCAAGGGTAGAGATAATCGGCCGTAATCCATATCCGCACCGAGATGATGGAGAGACGAGCCATTTTTGGACGGGTTTTCCGCCCAGCTAGTTCATCGGCAAGACCTTGCATGTGACCAAAGTATGTGGCGATTGGGTTCCTTTCGTGGTGGGAGAGAGCGACATGATTTGCTTTGGAACGGATCGGAAAACATATTGGCAAGGGTACGAATGGCATGAGATGTATCTAGGAGGCAACCGAACTAGCACCTCCTTGGAGAGATTAAGTAGGTAGGCGATAATTTGGTGATCCGGATCAAAAGGAGCATAAGGTGGTTGGGGATGACCCGATTTTCCCCGAGGTTTTACGACTAGGTTTTTCCGGTTCCGCTATGGTTTTGTCAAGATATCCAAAGAGACCGCCCCCCATGACGGGAGCGGCTTGAGCATGCCGAGAACATAGTTCGATCCGGTGAGTGGTTCGAGACATTGTTGGAGGCCGGAGGAAACTCAGATGGAGGTCAATGGTCAGTTTTGGGAGGAGAAGGATAGCTAGATGAGGTGGAAGAAGATCGCCCGATTTCCATGTGGAAAGTTGTGGAAGTGCCTACTTCCATACAGGAGAGCCGCATGATATAAATGATATTAGATGAGAGACGAAGGTGCGGTCAAACAACCAGAGAGGGAGAAGAATAGAAAGATAAGAGAGAATTAAAACAAACTCTATCTCTAACTACCTAAGATAAACAAGGCATATATCAATAATAAACGTGACATGATGTTTAACAATAGTAGATTCAGGTTTTTTCCACTTTGCGCTTTTCTCTAATAGCCCCGCATGTAAATTTCCAAAATAAAGGAAGTGCATGAAGCTAGAAAATCAAATCATCACTCACAAATGTTGAGTCTAAGTAAAAGTTGTTGGAGGAGGAACGTTGGAGAGAGAGAGAGAGAGAAATGAGAGGGCATCATGCGAGAGGCATGGGGCTCCCCGGGTGTGGTTTTGCGAGGAGGAGGGGGAAAACAAGGGCGTTGGAGACAACGGTTGAGGCGCCAGCCTTCCCACCCTCCTCCTCGTGACGCTTCTTCTTCCTCTAGTGCTCCGGATCCTGGGAAGCCGGCATCGGGTGCTCTAGCCCTTGCCCCACTCGCCGCCTACGGGTTCTCCCGATCCTCCCACGGGCGCGACATGGACTTGATCCGGTCCGGTCAATTCAGATCCAATCTCACCGGTGGCTTGAACAATTTACAACAACCAGAACAAGTTTCAAGTTCCATCGGATTCTCCCGGTGCTCCCTGTTGATCCGTGATGGTCTCCCCCTTCCCCATCCTAGCTCAGTCTTGTTGCATCCCCGGTGATCCATTTTCTAGTTCCGTCCGTCACCTTGATGTTTTTCTCGCCACGACGAGCTCACTTTCAACAAGACCGCCTCCATTTTGCCCGATCCCACTCAAGGTCATCTTTTGTTGGATGCATGAACCATTACAAGCGCCTATGGTCAAGTAGTATGGTATCGGCCTCCGGGTTGTAGCCAGGCCGAGCCGTGGTACCGATCGAACGTTGGTTTTCCTCGTGATTTGTGCTACTGGGCCCGTTGCATGTCGGGTGATTATCAGGGCCTGCATGCTTTGACTTGGTTTCGTGGGATGCATGCCATGCTACTGTGCAGACTGCAGGAGACCATAGCCTTTGTCCAGTTGTGGGGTAGCGTGCATATGACTTTGTGCAGTACAAAAACACAGAGAGGGGCGAGAAACTCAGCTCCAACGCATGACAGGGTACTCCATTTAAAAAAATAAGATCAGTTTGTCATTTAGCAGATACAAACGGATGGACCGGCATATTAACACCCATAGGGAATATCTTCTATCTTCTTTCTTCCATGAGCTTTCAAATAGTAGTGCATGTACCCAAATCCATCCCTGCCATTCCAAATTACTTGAAGACACAAGTAAAGGAATCTATCCTTTGAACGGCGTAAAAAACAAAACCTACTGCTTTGCAACGTCACAAGAAGGTGCTCTCTTTTCTCTCTCTCCACAGTAAGATGCTTTCCTAGCTGTACAGTCTCTTCAAGGCTGTGTCTTGTCTGAAACCTGGTCCACACGTCGTCGATTGTGTCCAAAAGGCTCCAGCAGGTTGTCCCTGACAAGCCAGGACGCATGCTCCTTCGACTCGTGAACAGTAGCCTACCTGTCAGTGTATTAACCGTTGATCGTCCTGACATAGCTGCAGATTTTCAAACTTCTGCACATATCTCAACACAAGAGAGTCCATTCTGGACGGCCCTGATATGGGGTACCAGGTAGCTATCGGCCTCCTTGGATGCAGCTTTTTGGGATGGATGGTGGCTGGATGTGGTGTGGTCAACCATCCATCAAAAATGCCGATGTCATTTCCATGCAGTCCGCTAGTGTGTCTTTCATATGATTACAAATGAGTTACGGAATGGGGCTTGGGAGTTGGGATTGGCAGTATGCAAATTTCTCGACCAAATTTGGTGTCGCTTTCCTCGCAAGAATGTTTGAAGATGATATCTAAACGCATTTAGTTTCACTGCCTTTGAACCAGCTTGTGGTCTTGGTGAAAGAGGCTTAATGTTGATCGCCGTTGGCAATCTGATTGGTACCGTGTTGCTTGATGATGTTCCGCCGGTGATGTGAAACAATTTTGCTTGCTAGCTTTTTTGGGACCTCTTTGGTGAACCTATCTCTATTGACGGAATCCGATCGATCGCTTTAGGGTTTTTCTTCTTTTCCTATACATAGCTTTGGTCTTATATGACTTTGATATTTATCGGAAGTTTTTGTGTGCATGTGTTTGTGTATCCTAGCTATGCAGAGGCGGGTGAGTGCTCATTATATTTATATCTTCCGATGTTTATTTTCAGCAATAAATTCACCCTTTGTCAAAAAAAAATCTCTGATGAAGAATCCTTGTCTAGATTGAGCCACGCACCAAATTTGGTGTTGCCCCGAATGTGTTCCCGGACTCATTGAGGTTTCCCCATTCTAAAGTTTTCGCCAACATCTTGGTTGAATGTCGCACGAGTCGCCCTGTTGCTTTACCGACTCATGAGGATCGAACAACGGTGGAATTATGGGTGGAGTGAGTCTTTGCCCCTTTATCCCAAAAAAATGGGATGATCTTGGCCCTATTTTGAAACAACTCTATCCCAACCTTGCTCCTATGGGGGTGGGGCTAAAGATGGGGCTGTTAAGGGAAGCTTATCCGCTCTTGTTCCTCCCCCGATTGGTGCTAGTCCCCGATTTGGTGCTCCAATTTTCATGTCCGCTTCTCCGCCCCTTTATGGAATTGAAGATTCTCTTGATCATGCAAAATTGTTGTTAATGAAGACTTTGCACATGAACTTTTTTGTTAATGATGGGAAATCGATGCATTTCGCTTGATGGTGATTTGGGAATTCCCTTTGATCTACTTTCCTATTTTATTTTTGTTTTGTGCCAATCTAGATATTTCCATATCGGATTTGGCTAGTAATAATTGGGACTTGGGCTTTCATCGCCTTATCTCCCAGTGTTGGAAGACCGCATCGCCTCGCTGCCATCTTCCCTTCGCCTCGGAGGTATTGGATTCTGACTTGGCCCTGCATTTCCTCCCGCTTGTTTTTGATTAAGTCTTTATATAGCGTTGATCACTGGCCGTTCTTCTTCCAAGTTTAATGACATTTTGGCGCTTTGTTAATTGAAAATCAAAATCTTTCTAGCAAGCTATTCATGGCAAGTTGTGGCTGCGGATCAGATTAGAAATGTAATGGCAGGGATTCGCCTATTTCTCTTTTCCCGTGGAGGATGCTAACCATACTATTTTTCCTTGTGACTTCACGCCCTGATCTGGAGCTACATCTGGTCATGCCTAGATGTTATCTGGTCACCTCGATCCTTCTCCCAGCTTTGCCGTTGTCAATTCATTGTCTGATCAGGTGACGCCTTTTCTTGTTTGGTTTCGGCCCGTTGCCCCTTTGGGCGGGTAAATATACTATTGAGCTTGTGTTCCCGCTAAACTTACTGACATTTTTTAAACCTTTAATCCTAATGCAGCACTGGAAGCCATTGGTTAAGTGTTACATCGATGCCACAGAGTTGTGTTGATCTCGGGGTTAAATTCAGTAGTCTCACGGAGTGCAGGCCCTTCTTCGCAGTTCTGTCGGTGTTGTTCACGCATTGCGCTTTTGGTTGTAGGTTGTTGTGGCCCCATGAACTTTGTTGTTCTATCTGCTATGGCTGTTCAGCCACTTGGTCTATTGGCTGTGTAACCTTTAACTTTGTTTGTTGTGAACTCGTTGATTGGCTTTATTTATAAAGTTGGGTTATCACCTTTTCTTAAAAAAAATGTTGCTAAGTGGGGACCAAGAGCAAACTGGTTCGACCCAAAAAAATAAACCCAGAATGGAAATCAGGACAAATTAACAAACCTCCTAACGGCATGCCAATTCAGCATAAAATTGGAATTTTTTTGAGGGAAAATGTACAAAGTGCATCAATGGGGGTATAAAATGAGATTCTTTCAAAAAAGGTAAAATCTATCATAAACGTGAAACATGGGGTAAATGTGGAGTTTACCTCAGTTTTTATTTCTTTTGCCAACTCGTCCCAAATTATTACAAGCATGTGTCATTAAATAATACTTTCTTAGATATGGAAAAATTATAGACTATAAGATGCATGTGATATGAATATATGAACCACTCTAATGTTGACCACTTAAAGAAACAAATATACATGCTCACGAAAAGGAAGAAAAAGGTTTAGAAAAGCTCGTGTTTATTAATTAGACCAGCCCCACAACAGATAGTTGCTAAATAGGAAAAATATCAGCATGGTTTTGTAGTGTAGTTGGTTATCACGTCAGTCTAACAGTCTGCGGTTCAAACCAAGCCATTTTTTATCTACTTTTTTTTGTGCCTTTTCTTTTTACCTTTATATACTACTCCATATAGTAAGATCATATTCTTCTTTTCCACAAATTCTACGGTAAATAAAATTATTAAGTAAGGAGTATTCAATCTACAGAAGAAAGGCAAGCAAAAGGCTTTCTTTCACACTTGCATTCCTGAATGCTCACGGACGGTACATCCATGATGGCCCAAGTTCCCCCCGCCTCTTGAAACTGAATCCTACATGTTAAGACAAAGAGACTTCAGAGGGAAGGGTGAACAGGAAATCAAACTATTGTGGACTTGAGGTTCAGTTCACTACCATGCATATAATATGACTATTTCAGTTATTATAACGATGATACACTAACATGAAGTCTAATCAAAGTTTGATTATTATTTGTAACTGTTGTCTTAGGAAAACAACAATACACTGTTGTTTCATAGCAACACTGAAAGGCACCCATGTTTGCTCATCTCATCAGAGTTTGATGTTTCAAGAGAAGAAATCTATTACTCAAAAAAAAGGAGAGAAGAAATCTGGTCAGACGCTTTGATTCACACGGAAGTTAATTAGTTGACACACCACACTTGATAATACTATCCAACAAACGAGATTTCATCGGTTTTGATGAAGGCTTTCTATACAAGTAAATTGTATTAAAACCAGGAAGAGAGCCACAAGTTAACTTACATTTTCTCCCACTATCGATTAGTCCTTTTGACAGTAATTTTATGCCAAAAGTATACAAGAACTTCAAAACTTTGCAAACTCTGCTATCAACCTCATCACATTTGACTCTGATAATCTCCAGGTATCCTGAAATAGCAGCGGTTTCTCCATCAAACCAGGATTTTCTTCCACTTCTAATGCACTTGTAGTTTTTTGCTGCAGCAGAGAAAACATTTCCCAATATCCATCAATCATTCATGAAAAGTTGAAAACTGTACTACAGCAACTCTGACTGTCCATTTAAAAAGATATACCTTGCACAGTTAAGCCAAATTCTCAAGAATCGTGAATGTTCACGGAGGTCAGGTTGCACACACCAGTCATTCAGCAACAAATTCTTTAACTTACTAAAGGTAGGGCACCATCTTAAATCCTTCTAAAATAAACTGAACAAAGTAAAACAGTAACGGTTCAGGTTCTAGTTTTAAATTCCACAATGCAATGGTACTGAAGTTAACCTTTTGATAAAAATAATAAACATTTAAAAATCAAACCTATAGAATTTGTTTTGGATAAACATCTTTGGAGAAAGATGCATCCAATGTCAGCATATCGTAATTAGTAACTCTCTCAACATTTACTTAAATGTTGATCATTATTCATGAATTCGGATCAAGAATATGTGGTATAAATGGTTATTCTCCAAAACAAAGGGTTTAGGGTTTGTGGCACACCTCCAACGGGGTGGCATTTGTATTATATAGAGGGTACATCATCGGTACAAATACAATTACAACTATAATACATGTAGGCCCAAGATATACAGAGTCTAACATTTCCTCAATCTCAACCGGTTTCAAGAATTCACTAGGTTGAGATTGCCCACCTTCAAACCGAGGAAGAGGCAGGGTTGGTGAAGATGTCGCAAGTTGATCCTTTGGGATGAACTTGATAAGAAGCAGCCGGGCAACACGTCTTGGTGAAGATGTCAGTTGATCCTTTGAAGGGATGAACTTGATAAGAAGCAGCCGGGCAACACGCTTCCGACAAAGTGGTAATCAACCTATGTGTTTTGTTCGGCATGGAACAGGATTCAAGATGAAGAATTATGAAAGGAGGTTGCTGGGCCCCTCAAGCAAATGATCCAAATCAACTCAGCTTGCAAACCCTGGTACTTAGGCTCAAGATTATAGACACGTGCTTGTTTACGAGCACTCCAGCGATCAAGTTAGCACCAAGAAACACCGATAGCCCCCGGATCGCCGGTCATCCGGATTTCTAGCCACCGCATCGGAAGGGATAGAGCTCCGATTCGCCAGCGATGAAGCCATAAGAAGAAGCAAAATATAGATAAAATACGCTGACAGAGTCCAATGAGAATCTCGATGTTAAACCGCAACGTTAAAGATAAGAGATATCCGGGAGTGATAGTCGCATCGCAACCACCAACAATCCGCAATACTCAAAGGGCCTTCAGGGAAGAAGTGAACCATCGAGAGGCATGTTGTCAAGAGAGGACATAGGTGTAGTAGCTTTTACACTTGAGCATACCGGCCCAAGGACATCAAGAGAATACTTACCGGGCCGTCAAACCAAGAGTACGGACCTCCAAAGCGAGAAAATAGTAGCTTCCCAAGATCCTTAACCGCAAAATCAGCATTAAGGAAGAAACCAAGCGATCACCAAGAGCTGACAAGAATGATATCATCAACGAGACTAGGTGTACATGGTAACGAGGAGGGAGAAGAAACACAGGTTAAACCGAGATGAAACAAAACCATGAGCCCGAGTGGTTCCAGGGCATGCCACGCACGCGAGCCGCAAAAAGCGCCTTAACAAGGCGAAGATGCGACGAGCTGGATCAACAAAACCAGGAGGCGACGATATAGACCTCCTCCTCGAAAGTACACCATGCGAAGGCATTATGAACATCAAGTTGGCGAAGAGACCATCCTCGAGTGACAGCCGAGAGGTATCAATGGTAGTTGGTTTAACCACAGATAAGGTATCCTCGTAATCAAGACCTTGGCGCTGCTTGAATCCTTTTGCAACCAAAGGAGCCTTATATCACCAATAGAACCATCAAGATGTCACTTGACCTTAAAACCCACTTGGAATCAATAACATTGACACCGCCCTAGGGGAACTAAACACCACGACTGCTTTGAAGAAGAGCGGGCATTCTTGTTCCATGACAAGACAGGAGAAATACTCATAGCCCTGAAAATGCCTTGGTTCAGAGAGGATCCCCGGTTTGCCCCATAAAGTCGGGAGCTGCAAGCATTCGGGCGCTTCTTTGGTTGAACCACACCACTCTTGTTGCATGTATGAGGATGCGGGCAGAGCGGGACCGTGGTGGAGAAGGCACCAAAGGCAAAGAAACCGCAGCCTCCAAGAAGTCAACGGGAGGCGCCATGAAGACGGACGACGGCAACGCTGGGGGAGGCCAGACAGTGAGGCCAGCCCAGCGACACGGGGAAGGGCCGAAAAAGGCCGGCCCAGCGAGGCCGGGCCGAGGTGTACCGGGCCGGTCAGGAGGCGCCCAGTAAGGCCGGGAAAGAGGCCCACGAACCAGGGGCCGGGGCGGGATGTAGCCGATGGAGGAGTCCCCAGCCCGGGCCCAGCGAGGCAGTCAGAGGGGGGCACCACCAGGCGGGAAGCGCATGGGGCATGCAAGGGCCCTGGTCGCGGGATCGGGGAGGGAGGCGGTTCCTCCTCGCCAAAAGTCAAACGCACCTCTTCCAATACCTCGCCACGTTAGACAACAAAGGGCGAATGTGCAGCATCTAAAAATTGATCAAGCAAGGTACTTAATGGGTGCACGGTGTGGAGGTGGCGAGATGTGGGTAGAGCAGAAGGGAAAAGCATGTTCATCAAAGACTCATGGGAAATATACACACGATTAGACGGAACATGAAGACATTTATAACCTTTGTGAACGAACTATACCCAAGGAAGACACATTGTTTTGATCTAAATTCAAGCTTAATTATTATAAGGACGGGGTGGCCAACATGCACACCTAAACACCTTAAGAAACGGTACTGTGGAGTTTGACCAAGCAAGAGTTCAAGTGGAGTTTTCATATGAAGGAGTCCAAGGAGTCTATTTATAAGAAAACAGGGTAGTGAAAGCATCACTCCCAAAACGAAATGGAAAGATGCTTGTGCTAGCAAGGTTAACCCGCCAACAATGTGACGATGCTTACATTCAGCCGAACCATTCTACTAAATGTGTGGACAGGACACGATGAGCAATCCCATGTTTTTCAAAGAAAGTGCTAAGATTGGGTACTCACCCCCAAACCGATGCACATGAATGATTTTACGGTTGAGAAGACGCCAACGGTGCTTGAAACTTAAGAAACACATCAAAAACAAAGACTTTGCTTAAGAAGATATAACCAAGTAAACCGACTATAAGCATCAATGAAACCATAATATTCATGACCACTAAGATAGTTGGGGGCCCCATACATCTGAAAAACAAGCTCAAGAGGAGTTTTGACTATGTGGTTGGAAAAGAAAAGGCAATCGATGACCTTGCCGGCCGAAGCATCACAGATAACAACATCATTATTTCTAGACTGACGGTAGCTCATGACGGTGGAGAACATGGCAACAATGGGTAGCGGATGACCAAGGGGTGAAATGCAGAGACAAACCCCCAAGACCGGTCGAAGCGGCAGCAGTATGGCTGGGTGCATCCAGAGTAAAGCCTCGAAAACGACCTTTAAAAGTATGTCCTCGAGCTCGGTCCTTAACAAGAAGATGAAACGGTGAAACTAAAAAGACATTATTATCCCGGAAGTCTAGGAACAAGAGTAAATTACGAGTAACAAAGGGAACACGAAGAACATTCTTAAGATGCAAATTCCTAGAGGTGTTCGTGGAGGAGGATGCCCGACCAATATGAGAGATGTATACCGCCCCATCCCGGTGAACCTTGTTGTGGCCATGGTAGGGTTGTTAACTTGCTTCCCGCATTCAACCGGTTGCGCCTAGTATCCATGTACCGGAAGGATCAAAGGATATGAAGGTGTATGTCCCCGCACCATAAGAACTTGACAATCATTGCCTTTTGTTGTTGCCAAGACCGAGGAAGTCGGGAAGCAAATGACAACGAGAGGCAACGGACTGGCAGGCCCAGAGTTGACACGGCTGGGGCCCACACATCACAACATGCGTGAGGCGGCCATCGATAGTGACCACAGAGGGAGCCAGGGCAACGGCGGGCCCCGACCGAGGACGACACCACCATCGGGTTTGCCCCCCCGCCGAGGAAGGAAGGGCCGGCCACCTCCTTTGCCATGGAGCGACGGACAGAGGGGTCCACGGAGTGTCGAGGGGTGGGGGGGTTGTCCGAGAGGAGAGTAGAGATCCCGAGGACGGATAGGAACCTTTGTCTTGATCACCTCTTAGCAGTCGAATCGCTATCCGGCCTGCAGGATGTAGACGGTGAACTCAGCCACAAGAGGCTTGCCAATGGAAGCAAGAGTGTCGGCCAGCTTTTTGACTTTGTTAGAAGACGGTCACCAATCGTTGTCCTTGCGAAAGTGTCAACAAGCTCGGCGCGGATGGCATGCTCGCGGTAGACGTGATGAGAAGCTCGACTCGGGATGTCCCACACCTCATGAGATGTCGCAAAGAGAACCAGCCCGACAACACCTCGCCAGGAGAATTGGATTGCCGAGAGGATGGCTTGGTCCCGAGCAATCCACGCGGAACATCGGATGATGCGCGGCACACGCCAAGGTACCGCCGACTAAACCCCGAAGTAGTGGCTAAGGAGGGAGCACTTGCGCCAGAGAGGTAGTTATCCGCGTGAGCTTGACCGGGAGTAGGGCGAGAACAGGAACGGCGGTGAGGAGATCCGCCAAAGCAGCTTAAGGTCCCTATAGGGCGGCGGCGCGGACGGAGGTTGATGTGGAGCCCACGCATACGCCAGGGACGGCTGCAATACACCAGGGGCCATACGGAGAAGGAGGCGGGGACCGAGGGTAGGCACCGGTGGGGCGCGACGGGTGAGGAACCGACGGGCACCGATGAGGAAGACCACCAGCCGATATAGGCCGGGAGGGCCGGGCAATGTAGACCGGGCTGTAGGCAGCAGAAGAGGTGGGAACAGCCGGGCGATCATCGGATGTGGGTGGTTGAGGGGGCGGCGGTACCAGGGTACAAGGCGGCCGGAAGGGGGGAAGGGGCGACGACGAGGACCGGCGATAACGCGACGGCCGGGCGATCATGGCCTGCAAAGGTCGGGGGGCGAGTGAGCCCGGGCCGTAGGGGCGAGCCCCTCCATAGAGGAGAGCCACAGCGACGGCAGAAGAAACGCGTGAGGGAGTCCGGATAAGGGGTATCCGGATAGCCGCATATACTTTGGCCGGACTGTTGACCGTGAAGATACAAAACTCAAGACTTCCCCGTGTCCGGATGGGACTCTCCTTGCGGGAAGACAAGCTCGATCCGGATGTTAGATCTCCTTCTTTGTAACCACTTTGTAACCCTAGCCTCCGGGTCTATATAAACCGGAGGGTTTAGTCCGAGGACAATCGAATCATAGGCTAGCCCTAGGGTTTAGCCTCACGATCTCGTGGTAGATCAACCTTGTAAACTCATATCATCAAGATCAATCAAGCAGGAAGTAGGGTATTACCTCCAGAGAGGGCTCAACTGTAAAACATCGTGTCCCCGCCTCGTTACCATTAGCCTTAGACGCATTCGGACCCCCACCGAGATCCGCCGGTTTTGACACCGACATTGGTGCTTTCGTGAGAGTTCCTCGTCACGCAGCAAGGCTTGATGGCTCCTTCAATCATCAAAACCGCGGTCCAGGTGAGACTTTTCTCCCGACAAATCTTTGTGTTCGGGGGTTTGGACCCGGGGCCAATTGCCCATCCGGAGAGATCAACCCCCCGCCATCGTGTCGGTTCGGAAACTTGAACACACGGCCGATATCCCGGAGACTTGATCTTCAACGGATTCAGGCCCGCCAGCAAACCCGACAGCACGGCTTAACCGCCCGGCAATATTCGATATCGCACCCGCAGAGTCCGGACCTCAATCCGGGCGATCGCCCGCCGAGGACGGGTGGATAGACCCCACCAGGTCCGTGATACTCATCGACGGGAGCCAAACACGACTCCACCTCTAAGGAAATCCGCGGACCCCGGACTTGTTCCCCGTAGGTCCGGGATCCCGATCCGCACCATCGGGCTGATTGGACACCAAGCATGGAGTTCACCCCAGGATATCTTTCAGCACCCACCCTTTGGTGACGGATAAACTTTTAAGGTCTCCTCTTTGTCGAGGACTTGGCAATATGTCCAGCCCGAGGGGATTCAGACGATGAAGAAAATCCCCACCCACCACCCACTTAATAGCCACGCCGATAATGTAATGTAATGCTTGACTTCGACCCAATGACACCGACGGTATGGACGCGCTAGGGACGATTTGGAACCACCGCCCACGGGCGCGGACTGCCACCTCATCATATGATATATACATGATGGACACGCCTAAGGTGGATAATGGGACAAAAAGGACACAACGGAGGATAAAACCCGGACAAAGCAAAACAACAGCAACGCCCCTAAGTCCAGCCATAGTAAAATAGCGATAATAGGCTTAGAAAACCGACACCCCCAACTCCAAAGGCAAGAACGACCATATGGACCCAGCGATGGAGCAGGATGAGCCAGGTCACACCAAACAGCCGGAGCAGACGCCGATCACCATCCCCGAACTCATCAACCTGCCTTCGGAGAAGAATGCTCGACGATGCATTCATCATCTCGAAAAACGATTGAATGAGATAAACCCACGAAGGCTTATGGCCACCGCGAGAAGCCTAAAGAAGGAAAAGGCTTAAGGCGGCAGAAACGCCAACCAGATGGAATAAAGTGCTGACACGAAGAAAAATATGGCGATGATCGCCACCAAGAGCTACCCAAAGCGCAAGTGCTCCCGAATTGACGATGAGGTTGCCAAGGACAATACGCCAAGAGGGTGGACCAACCACTTCATAACCGCGAAGAGAAGCATGATGCCACACTCGATTTATGTGATCTCTGACAAAAAGGTTGACCGATCCATCTATGGATCTAGAGGACATTTCCCGCCCAGGATTACCCACCAAAACAATCGACCGATCAAATACCAGTTGAATCAACACCAAACACAACAACAAAGGAGATGCCACAAAAGTCCGAAAGAGGGCTGCACCTCCGGCTTCACCAAGTGCTGGATCACAATTTCCCAGGATTCAAACGGGAACATAGAGGCATATGACGGAATGACAAACCATGGGGTCGGATTGAGGATTTTATCCTTCATATCCACATGGCTCATGGGGACGACCTCCACGCCATCAAATACCTTCCCTGTTGAAGGGGCCAGCGCACTGTTGAAAAGCCCCCAAAATTCAATCGAAATGGGAAGAACTTGAGGATGCTTGGCCAATTTTCAAGGGAATGTCCACCTCCGACCCGACGATTTAAGTCACATAATACAACGGAGAGTCCCCCGTAAGCTTTGGAACAAATTTTCACTAAGAAGAATCAAATTGTTGATTGTCCTGGCCCTAGCAGCCTTCAAGCACAGATCCGAGACGAGTGGTCCGAACCTCGCCAAGAAAAGCCGAGGACAATGGCAACCTTAAAGTTTTATGACCCGCTTCCGGGGTGGGACAGCTGGTTGGCCCGAGAGGCACCAGGACCGGCACATCCAAATTAGGGATGGCAATGGGAAGCCACGAACAATAAAAACAAAAACAAGGAAGAAAGTCCGACAACACGGCGGTTAACGCCGGATTCAGGGGCTCTCGACCGGTCAACAAAGGAAATTTAAAGGCAGAAAGTCTTGGACAAGCTAAATTCATGGCACCCCGAAAACCTAGGACCACACTCACAAGAATGCTGGGTCTTTAAGGGCCCAAGTTAAATGTCAACACAAGGAAAGGGAACACCAAGTGAAGACGAGGATGAGCCTCCACCAACACCGGGGAGAGAAAAATTCCCACCGAAAAAAAAAGAACATGATCTACGCGACCAGATACCAACGAGAAGGCGAACCCCAGACGATAAGGGAGAGCCCCCCCGAACTCAACCCCCGGTCGGCCGCCCGATCACTTTTGATCAGGGACCACGAATGGTATCCGACACGGAGGATCGGCCGCCTTGGTATCACCCAATAATCGATGGATACCATCTCACCTGTCCTCATGGACGGCATTAGTCTCAATCTAATATATCGACACTTTCCCAAGATGGAGATAGACCCATCCATAAGCCAAAGTAACACCACCTTTAAAGGGGTGATACCAGCGCTGAGGCCCGCGAGGGCCCCCGATTAGAGGTGACATTCGGTTCTCCGACAACCCGGGTTAAGAATTACTTCCCATAGCCCCTCCGGCGTTATCATGCATTGCTCGGAAGAATGGCATTCGCCGCTTCAACGCAGACCACAACGCCTACCTTAAACTCAAGATGCCGGTCCACGGCCATCACCGAGCGAAACACGGTCCTTACACGCCGAAGAGTATGTGGGGCCTAGGAGCCGGACACTGCGCCTCCTATCGAACGAATGATCGGTCGTTAAGACCACGGACACGTTAGACGAGTCCGGCGCACCATCCTAACAGCCCATAAAACCGAGGGGTGCTATACACGATTCCCATAGAGGGCATCGGGTTGCAAACATGCAATAAAGCCCACCCTTTGGCTTGACCTTATTGACATGCCAATGTCTTACACTTCTACTATCCATTGATAATAACCAACTTTTCATGCTTACACCATACTCTTTACATGAGTTTTCCTTTTTAGAACCATTCGTTAAACCCTACTAGGAACGCACAACGGAGACAAAGGCGAGCGCCGGGGGCCCCGCCAAAGGTTTCTTTAGATTAAGCCCCTGTAAACCTTCTTTATTGTCTCTTTTGCTTGACATCCCATGGGTACTCGACATCCAAGTGATATGGCATTATTGGCATTTCGCCACCGACTAACGCACGCCGAAATTGGGTTCATAATCAAGGGCCTACTCAACCCAATATATGTTACAAAGTCCGAATACCTTCAGAGTGGTCGGCCGTGAGTTCAGCCTTATATGCATCATCCGAATCATAACTTTGCCTATTGGTCCACCTCGTTCAACGAGCAAGAAAATGGTTTCTTCGCCCCCGCCCTTGGTACCAAACTTTGTTGCCAACATAACCGATGCTATCCTCCCGCCTTGCTATCATGACCATTCAAGATGTGAGCGCCTGTTTTAACCCACATGTTGGGCCCATAACCCAAGCCCACAAGATCAAACCTGACTCTCCGACACCCTTGTTTCTAAGGTTATTTCTCATGCTTGGCTTCATATGAAAACCCGAGGCCCGAGAGGTGATCTATTCCGCATCGATTTAATACTTATTCCCATTGCTTCAACCCTTTAACCCTCTGTCCAGCGATGAATGATTGCCTACCGTTGAAGCTTCTTATTGCACCTTCTTACCTTGCCTCGGGACTTTCTTGGCTTTCAACTTGAGAGATGCCTCTATGCCACGCTCACCGAGATAGCCCCTGTGTACCTATCTTGTGTTGAGCTCCGCCTTCCCAGTCTTTCTCCCTTACTCCGCTCTTAAATCTCGGAAGATTTCTTGTAGGGAGGAGATTTGTAACACCGAGAATCATGCTAAAATCCCTTATAATGATGCCTTGTCATCATTGTTACTTAATCTTCAATTGATCCAAATCACCGATTCAAATTCAAATCCAATCTAAAGTCAAAAACTCTTATTTGTCGACAGATATCTAAAATGTTCATCTTGTGGCAAATAGTCATTTGTTAATATTGGTGGTGAACCAACATTTTGCAAAGGTTTAAGTGGCCTAAGCTACTTAAAAAAGGACTAAGCAATAAATTAAATGCCCTTTTAATTTATAAAATTGGCAACTATTCCAAAAGCCTCCCAACCTTTTTGTGGCAGGCACTTTAATTCTTTGAAATTGTTTTGGCTAGTGGCATAATTTTGCAAAGTCATTATTGGCTAAAAAGAAAAGGCAAAAGCCGAAAAAGAAAACAAAAAAAGGAAAGAAGAAAGGGTGGAGAGCCGGCCTCCCCTTGGGCTTGCCCATCCCAAAAGGCGGCCCACCTCACCCAGCCCGGCCGGCCTAGCCCGTGAAGCGCCTCCCTTTTTCCCGACCGGCGAAGAGGCTGCCGCCACCCCCTCCCACACCTCGGCCTCCTCCTAGCTACCCCACTTGCCGCCTCGACTCTCCTTCTCCCACCAATTCCCTCGCCTCGCCTGCCCACCTCCGAAAGGCCCGGGCCGCCTTTTTGTCACGGCCACCGGCGGCCCCCCCGACCCTATCGGTGATTTGCTGTGGTCGACCTTCGAGGGTGCCCCGAACCGAAGCACCGCACCCGCTCCCCTCGCCCCATCTCCGACTACCATGGATCTCCTTCGCTCTGGGCCATCTCTGCTACTAAACCTCCGAGGGCCACCTGCATGAGTGAGCCCTCTTCCTTCCTCGCCCCTTGGCCTCTTGCGCCCAGCCACGGCCCGCCAGGCCAGCTCAGCCCCCGATAGCTCGCCGGGGCATGGGCATCTGCTGCCCGAGCACTCGGAGTCTCAGCCACTCGCCGCCCGCCGGCCGCTGGTCCTTCCCGAGCTCTAGCCCATCCAAATTTTCGAACTCCCGCCCGCTGTGTGCCCGGTGTTTTAGGCCCCCGGGGGCCACCACCGATTGACCCGCGTTCCATTCAACGCCTGCCAAACGGGCGAGGCAACCGACGAGGCCCGAGGCCCTGCCTTTCACCCGGGCCAAGACGCTGCCACCGCCAACGGGCACACCGGGCCACCCCTAGGTCATCCAGTGGGGCCCTGCCCCTATGACCATGACCGGTCAACGGTGATCAGGGCCCCACCACACGGCGGGTCCCACCACTTAATCCTCTAATTAAAACATTTTAATAATTAAAACTAATTAGATTAGTTAATTAGACACTTATAGGTGGGCCCAGAGTTTTACTAACTAAATTTAGATTAGTTTAAACCCTGTTAACCATGCCTATGGGGCCCCCATGTCTTTTGACCACCAACCGGATTTGATCACGACGCACTCCTATGTCATTGACGTATATTCCATTTCCGTAATATAAATAATTGAATATGGTTTAATTTTGAAAATCATATAAATTAAACCGAATTCGAAAAATGTTTTCTATATGAAAGTTGTTTAAAAATCCAACAAACCGGATACGGGTCCGTTACCTCGGATGCCTCTAACTATCAACA
This sequence comes from Aegilops speltoides, assembly GCA_021437245.1. Lineage (NCBI taxonomy): Eukaryota > Viridiplantae > Streptophyta > Magnoliopsida > Poales > Poaceae > Aegilops > Aegilops speltoides. The sequence continues at coordinate 23,641 of JAHHZJ010003065.1, read as the reverse complement.
TGGAACATTCCTCCGTAATTTGTCCGACAAAGGTCCGAATCGGGAATACCTTCCCTTGATTCCCTTTCACCTTTATCGTAGCCATACGTTAGGTCACACCCGCACAACATATTGCCACGTTATGCTTTGTGATGCTATGTTTGCTTTATATTTACGTTTTTCCCCTCTTCTTTTGGTAGACCCCGAGACCGATGTCCTGTGATCGACTATGTCGACGACCCCTCCTTGCGAGCAACCAGGCCCCCTTTGATCATCCCGATATCGCCATTCCATTCTCTTATGCTTGCATTTGATTTTGCTACCTATTGATTGCCCTATTCGATGCATACCCGCTTTGTTCGTACCTTACCACTTATCCTAAACCGCTTAGTATAGGTTGGTTAGTGATCCATCGGACCCCCACCTTTTCCTTGTTACCCGCTTCATCATTGAAGACCCGATCAACGGGATCAAAGACGGCCTCGCACCCACATCACTTTCCCTTAGTTGCTCGACACCCTGGGTTACTATCAAGTGCCGAGGGTGAGACCCTACAGACTTCCGATGTTAACCCCAGTGTAGCTTTCACCGTGGTCGCCGAGGGTGATTCCGCTTAACCACTTTCGACACGATCCGGGCAACCCTCAAGTGTGAACTGGGGTGATTCCTCTTACGTCACCTTGCTGAACGCCGATTGAATTCACCGGTGATTCCTCGGTTTTCCCTTGATGTTTAGACACACGTACTATGATTACTATGACTTTACATAACCATATTTAAAGACGGGTCGAATTTAGGGGTACTCGCGAGCATAATTGGGAGTGATGTGGAGTCAGTTGACCGAAGGTGCCCAAGAGATATTACGAGGCGGGGCATTCTTAGCCCTTGCCGCAAGTCCTAGACGGGCAACAGGTCACATCTTCGTGAGTCTCGCTTTTACCGCTGCCCTAATCCATCACGATTTGGATATTTGATCCGGGGCCTCGCCCGATAGCACTAACCATCACGGGCATAGTATGGGCTTCCGCCGACATCACCCGGCTTAATAGACGCCGATCGAAAGCAGGCGCCGGTTGACTGAAGCACCTACCTTGTTGAAGGAGGTAGTAGGTCGCCACCGCCGCCCACCAACGGGGAGTTCCCGGGAGATGGCCCATGACCCGGGGCATAGGTTTAGTCCGTGGTCCTCTCTATTAAGCCTAGGTCGGGTTGGGCGTATTGTTTGCCGAGGCCGGGCATGACCCAGAAAGTGTGTCCGCCGGTTAATCAAGCGTGGTGGGTAAGTTGGTGCACCCGGGAAGAAAACATCTATCGATAGCCTCCCACGAAAGACACTTGGAGTTGTATCCCGATCGATAAACTAGAACGGATACTTGTGACGGAATTGGATGGTGATGAGAATTGGATTGTCATGACAATTGGATAGTATGGCTCGATTGCTTTTGTGGAGTCGGAAAGGATCTTCCGAGGTTGATAACACTACTACTACTTTACTTTATGCTACTCTATTCCCCTGTTGCAAGATGGTGGTTTTAAGATGCTAGTCTTTGAAAGGACTAGGCCTTTCTCTATTCGCATTTCCGCCTAGTCCCATATAAGCCTTCCTTTGATAATGTTACATATGTAGTGTAGATCCTTGCTTGAGTACTTTGATGAGTACTCACGGTTGCCTTGCTTCTTTTTCCCCTTTTCCATTCTTTTTCGGATGACGCAACCGATGAGGAGTCCGGAGCCGATGACACCTTTGAATCGCTACTACCCCAAGGGTGCCTACTACCACGTGACGGAGACCGATGACCAGAGTAGTTAGGAGGTTCATGCAGAGGCCTTGCCTTTTCGACGATGTTGCTTTTGTGCTAGCCTTCTTAAGGCAAACTTGTTTAACTTATGTCCTATGATTTGTTGCTTCCACGACCTTGTGTTTTCGAGCTTATGTATTCGAGCCCTCGAGGCCCCCGGCTTGTAATATAAAGCTTGTATTATTCTAATTTGTGTCTATAGTTGTGTTGTGATATCTTCCCGTGAGTCCTTGATCTTGATCATACACATTTTCTTGTATGATTAGTGTACGATTGAATCGAGGGCGCACACAAGTCAAGTAAATGTTCACGTCACAGTTGAGCTATTGCTAATTTTTATGTACAAAACATAACTAATTTTCCCGAAGAATTCTCAGATGGTTCATTCAATCACTATAAATCATTAACTATTTCTAGACATGTCGTTACTCAAAAAATTTGACACAAATGTTCAACGCCAAATTATGAAGCAAATTTCAAGTGTGTCAAGTCCACTTTCAATATCATATGAGTGAATTCATCCTACCAAAACCGCCTCTTGAGAATCGATGCCCATGCAAAATATAACTAATATCTCACAGATAATTCACATCGTTTACCAAGAATTTTATGTAAAAAATCATTTACAGAAGAGATATAAAACACAATTTAAAATTTATCGTCTCCTTTTCGATGAATTAGTATACAACACAAAAATAAAAAATATATGGAGAACACGCTTTTTACAATAAGAATAATAGTAACCTAATGACATTGTAATTTCATAATAAGTTAACAATGGATAATGATGATCCCTTGCATCAAACATGCCTAAGACAAAACTATGTTCGCCAAAGGCGATATTTGAAAATCTGATCACATTTGGATGCAAGTTTCTTGGACAAGGAAATAATATGTGTTCATTTGTTTGTCCTCAAAAAACAAGCATTTCAGCTCACGCAGGATCAATATACATAAACATTTGTTCTTTTTTGTAGGACACATCCAATCATATTTTTTCAATCCCACCGCTGGATCATGTTATATTATAGGTGTGTTCGCTCAGTATTTTTTAGGATTTTTGAGAAATTTTAAAAAACCTTAACTATGCCGGTCCGCAAATAATTTATTCACCCCGCCATCCCATGGCAATGAAGCAGCCAACCAGATCCACCCCGATGCAAACCTCCCTTCAAGTAAGTGGCAAAAAGATCCATCTGTTTTACTATCGAAACTAATGTATTACGATAAAACCTAAACCGAATTGTTTAAAAGGCCCCATTTTCAAAACCAAATTTTACCAAATTTAATGGTTAAAAACCCCAGGCAAATGGGAAAGAAAAAAAAAAAAAAAAAAACCCCAAAGGGGAAAATTAAACTTTAAAAATTTTTTAAAAAAGGAAAATTAAATGGGGAAAATTTTTTAAAAAAAAAGTGGGTAAATTGGGGTTAAATTTTTTTTTAAAAAAATTTAAAATTTATAAATAAAAACTTTAAAATTTGGGAAAAAAAAATTTAAATTTAGAAAAAACTTTTAAAAAGCAAATTAACCCCAAAAGAAGGAAAAGGAAAAAAAACTGGTGTTTATTTTAAAAAAAACCATTTTAAATTTTAAAATTTTTTTCTTTTAAAAAAATCATTAAAAAAAACCCCCAAAATTTTTTAAAAAACCCTTTTAATTAAAAAAGAAAAATTTTTTTTTTAAAAAAAAATTATAAGGGGTTTAAATTAAGGGAAAAAGCAAAGGTTCCCAAAAGGGAAAACCTTTTTTACTCCCTTTTTTTTGCCCTTTTCTTTTTAAACCCATTAAAACAAAGGAATCAAAAAATTTTTTCTTTTAAAAAATTCTAAACCCAAAAATTTTTATTTCAGGGTTTTTTAAAAAGAAAAAAAAAAAAAATTTCTTTTTCCAAAAAATTTTGTTACCAACCCAAACGTTTAAACCATAAACAAAAAATTTTTTGGGGTTTAAAACCCGAAAAAGTTAAACAAAAATTTTTCAAAAGTTTTTGGGAAAAAAAACCAAATTTGTTTAAACCCACCCAAATTTTCATTTCTTATAAATAGTTTTCCCTTAAAAGATTTTTCCATTTAAATTTAAATTTAAAGGGAAATTTTTAACTTTTCAAAAAAATAAACCTGAAAAGCACCTAAACCCCATTTTTTTTTAATTTGTTTTCCAAAGAAGGGAAAAATCTTACCCAAAAAAAAAAAAAAGGGAAACTTTTTAAAAAAACCCAAAAAATTTTTAGGAAACCAAAACAATTACACAAAAAAATTTAAACTTTTTTAAATAAGGGTTTTTTAAAACCCTTTAAAAAAGAAAAAGAAAAAGAAATTTTAAATTTTCCCCAAATTGAATTACCTTTTGAAAAAATATAAAATTTAAACAAAACAAATTTGGGGAAAACCCCTTTAAAAAATTCCATTTACTGAAATAAATTCCTTAAAATTTTCCAAATGGGTTCTTTTCAAAAGGTTTTCTTTTTTTTAAATTTCCCAAAAGGGGGTTTTTGGTGGGGAAAATTTTAAAATTTTAAAAACATTCCCAAAAATTGGGGTTCAGTTATCCCTTTAAATTTAAAAATTTAAAAGGGCCCACCCTTCCCAAAAATTTTAAAACAAGTTTTCCGGAGGCTTAAACGTTTGAAAACCTTTCCCAAAAAGGAGGGGCCCCTTTAAAAATTTTAAAAAAAACCCTTAAAAATTTTAAAAAGTAACCCAGTTTTTTTCCAAAAGGAAAGATGAAGGGAACCTTTTAAAAAAAAAAAAACCCCCCAAAAAATAAATAAGGAAAATTTGGATAAAAATTTTGGGAAAGTTGCTAAAATTCCACAAAAGAAAAGAACCCCCCCCATTTTCTTAAAAAAGGAAACCCATGGAAAGGATTTTGTGGGAAAAGGGTTTAATTTAAAAACCCAAGGGTAAGGTTTTCCACCCCAAACCGGGGTTTAAAAAGAAAATAGGGGTAATCCCCCAAAAATCCAATAAAAAAAAAAAGGCAAAATTTTCAAGAGAACATTTTAACAGTTTAAAAAAATTTAGGGAAAAACCCCAAAAAACCAGGGCTTTGGGGGAGCGAAATAAACCCAAAAAAACCCAAAAGCCTTCCAAAACCCGGGGGAAGACCCCGATCCCCAAGGGAAAAAATTGAAAAACACCCGGGGGAAAAAGGGCGGGGGAAAAACAAAGGGGTTTTCCCCAAAAAAAAACCCCCTGAAAAGGGGGTTTCCCCAAACCGGCCCCCTTTTAAAACCCTGAAAACCCATGACCCGGGGAAAAAAGGGTTTTGAGAATTCTTTTTGAAAGACCCGGAAATTTAAAATCAAACCCAAAAAACCCCATCGGCTTTTAAATTTTACCAGATCAATGTGCGCCTTCTTTTGCCCAACCAAAAGTCAAATTTTGAAAAACCCAGGAAAGGGAACCGGGGGGAAAAACCCCCCGTTTAAAAAGATTTTAAAGGGAAACCCAGGGAAAATACCAAGCGCCCAAAAAGGGAAAAAGGGCCCTTTGGGGCCCCAAAAAGGGAAAGGGAATGGGCGGGGCCCGGTGCCCCCCCGGCCGAAGGGGAAACAAGAGAAAACCGGGGGGGGAAAAAGGTGAGACCCCCCCAAGGGTCCCAAGACCAAAAGCAAAACAAAGGGAAGGGGGGGAAAGGACCCCCCCGCAAAAGCCAAACAAAAGGCGGCAAAAAGGGGGGAGACAAGGGGTCCCAAAGGACAAAAGGGGAGGGGAAAGGGCAGGGGAGGAGGAAAAGCCCCCCGGGCCAGGGGCGGCAAAACCCAAAAAAGGGGGCCCGGGATCCCCCCGCGTAAAGGCTTTTCCCCCAAAAAAACCAAATTCGGGGGCCAAGGAAGGGAGTTTTGGGATAAAATTTAAAAAAAGGTTTTTCCCGTAAAGATTGGGGTGAAAAAAAGGATTTACAAATAGGGAAATCAAATTAAATTTAAAAAAAAAAATTCAAAGAAAAGGCTAAACCACCCCAAAAAGGGAGGGGCCAAATTTTTCCCCTTAAAGAACCGGGAAATTCACTCCTTCATCTCTGGCTAGTACCTCCACCGCAATGGAATCGTTGATTCCGGTGGAACCCCACTCAATTCCTCCTGCATAGTGCCACCTCAACAGCTCTGACAGTCTCCTGGCCAGGCATCACACACGATAGTATGCGTAGAGGCTCTAATCTTTCCACGACACTTCCGGCGAAGCCTTACCCTTACAAAAGTGGCATAGCGGCCATATCTTTAAAATATACAACACTTGGTCTTTGCCGAAAATTTGTTCCAAATGGGGGACCATGCAGGACCTCAATAAAGTGGTTGTTTTATATCACTTTGTGCTAGAAATGCTTCTCCAACAGCCTCCCTAAAATAGAACACCCACAAAACGACAGTTGCAGTGTATTTTAGGGCACCAATTTTAGGCTATTGTTGGAGATGAACATTTTCTGGTGCCCTAAAATTCATTTTTTTGAGCCTCGAATTTTACTCCAACTGCTTTTTTGCGCTCTATTATTGTCAGGACCCCGACTCAATGCCACATCGATCTAGCATGTAACACCTCATATCACTTTGCGGCCTCACGCACGGTATCCCCACGGGTGTCGCCTTACCTTTGCCCGGGACCGTTTGCGCCTTTTGGCACACGTATATGATAATGTCGCTAGCATCAATATGATAAGGAGCCCGGGCTGACATGGCTAGTCGTAAACCCAAAGTGGCACAAACTTACAGGGACAGGCATCCATGACCCGGCATCGAGCGTGTCGGTCATCGCGAGTGAATCCAGGCTGTAGCACCGGGCTAGCAGACTCCGGTGAACCGGGCTGTAGCGGGCTAACAGGACTCCGGATTCATCGCGTGACATTTCCCGAAGGACAGAACAGAAGCGAAGAAGGACACATGCCGGCCAGCCTAAGTGTTCGGAGCGGTAGCAAGCTACCATGGCTCGGTGGAGACACTAGGAGACATTTCCGTAAGAGAGGCTACTAAAGATAAACAACTAGATAGTCGGATCCCACACATACCAAGCATTTCAATAACATACATACAATATGCTCGATATGTGCAAATACAACATGGCATCACAACATGACTCTCGACTCAAATATTTATTCAATAGGCTCCAAGGAGCGAGATATTACAAACATGGGTCTCATGACCCAACAATCGAAACATACAAGTCAAAGCACAAGCGGAAGCTTAACATGTCCGAGTCTGAGACATCTACAAATGAAAAAGGCTGAGAAGCCCGACTATCTACAGATCTGCCGAGGGCACAAGATCGTAGCTGAGGTAACAAGCTAAACATCAAGTCCACGCTGAACTACTAGTGAGGCTGAAGTCTCTCGCAAAACATAAAATAGGCAAGCGTGAGTACAAATGTACCCAGCAAGACTTACATCAGAACTAACTACTTATGCATCATTATCAACAAAGGGGATGGTGGAGTTTGACTGCAGCAAGCCAGCTTTGACTCGGTGGCTATCTGAACTACATTGCAAGTAACTCTTTTGAGGTGGCGCTACGAGTCCACATATTCACCATATCAATACTCCACTATGGATCCGCTCCGTCTCCTCACGAGAACGCCATCCATAGCACTCACGCTTATCTTGCGTATTTTAGAGTATCCACTTTCACTTGTCTATGAACTGTACAAGGGGTCCAAGTTTCCATATCCGAGAATCCGGCTATTCAATAGATAATGATAACCTGCAGGGTGTACTTCTTCACCTGCGCTCTCTCCACTTATCGCCTGTACACGTCATGTACCTCGGCAACCTTCAAGCGGAAGCGAGCGAGGAGTCGGCCACGGCCTACCTAAACACTCAAGTCTCTCGTCCAGGTTTATCGCCTATTCGGGTTCCATCCGCAAGGAGATCCGGCCGGGTGTCGCTCACGGCCCCAAGCGATGTGGCAGGGTTCCCAAGCCCACCTCGTGGGTGGATCTCGCTTGGTACACCGTGCCACAGTGCCTAGTCATCCCAAGCCCACCACAGGGTGCCACTTGGTAGACTACTAGCACTACCTACAAACACCGAAACTAGTTGCAACTCACGGACAGAGAACAAGGGTGATTAAGAAGCCGAGAGGGCTTGGGCGCCGGAGCCCAATGTGTGGTAATGGCGATCATGGATCACAAACACGAACTCAGTTCCTGAGGACGGCTGCAATGAGACAACCCACCATGTACTCCTACATGGCCTCTCACCGCTACCTTTTACCAAATCGTGTTCACACATTTAGCTCTCAACAGTAGGACATGTTCACACACCTCCGATTCATTCCCGATGAATCAGACTGACTCAACTCTAAGCGATAGCAAGCATGACAAACAAGCATGGATGAGTAGGCACATCAGGGCTCAAACAACTCCTACTCATGCTAGTGGGTTTCAATCTATTTACTGTGGAATGACAGGTCATGCAAAGGATAAAGGGTTCAGCTACATGCAAATATGATTGTATCGTTGTTGTCCTAATGCAGTAAAAGAGAGCAGGAGAGAGAGTGGGATTATATCGGAATGAACAAGGGGGTTTTGCTTGCCTGGCACTTCTGAAGATAATATAGTTCTTCATCGGTGTCATCGAACTCGTCGTCGGAACCACTTCTATCGAGAGGGGACAAACACCGGCAACTGAGAAAGAACACAATCAATGCAATGCTACAATATGATGCATGATCATGACATGGCAATATGCTGTGATTTGATCTAATGCACCTAGCTGCAAGTTAAATGGAGTTGGTTTGAACCCTAGGTTCTAATTCAAACTCCACATGTGATTATTTAAATGTCATTCATATGATTTGTCCTAAACAGCAGCTATAAGTTGTTCTAACATGCATGAAAATGGTACAGATGGATAGATTGGATTTTTCTGATCATTTTTGATATATAATTTATTTCATTTGGAGTTATGGTTGATTTTCTATGAATTTTTGAAGTTTTAGCTATTTTACGAATTTCCGATTATTTATAAGATAAACTAAATTCGAGAAAAAGGTATATTACGTCGACATTGAGCAAGCATGACGTTAGCAAGTCAATGCGGTGACCAGAGGTCAAACCCGACCATGGGGGTCCATGGTCATCACAATCTTTGGTTAGGTCACCGACGTGTGGGCCCGATCAACGGCCACGTCGTGAGTCGACTTCAGGCAGTGGGTCCCGCTGGGTTTTAAACTAACCTAAACGAAATAAAAGTGGGATTACTTAGGCGCGGGGCCCATCGTCGATGGCCGGGGGTTGGTTAGCGTGGTGTTTAGCCGCTAATTAAGTGTGCCACGTCGGCGTGGCGTCGAGCGGCGACGACCTCAATCCGCAGCGCGTCCGTCGGAGTTGCGCCAGAGGCGGATTGATCTTGAGGGCACCAGGAGGTAGCCAAGCCCGCGCATCGAGGGGACCAACGGAGGCGCGGGTGGCCGGCTTCGCGGGTGGAGCCGCGGCGGCTGCCGGAGTTCGGGCACATGCGGGAGGCGGGCTGCGATGCACTAGGGGGCGGCTAGCGGCTGCGTTGGTCTCTGAGGGCACCGAGAGCACGTTTGAGTGCAGGCGTGGGTGGTTCGCGCTCAGCCCACGACGCGGCGAGGCATGGCGGCGGCGAGCTTCGGTCGCTCTTGAATCGGCGTCTACGGAGAGAGATAGACCACGGGGTAAGGGGGGAGGTGACCGGGAGCTCACAGGGAGGTCGTAGATCAGCTCAGTGGCCTCGGGAAGGCGGCGGAGATGGCGAATCGGACGGCGGCATCCGGCGGCCGTGGTCGGGAAAAAGCGCCAGCGGCATCGTCTTAGGGCATCCGGCTTGTGGGGCTGGGTGTAGAGGTGCACAGGTTCTAGGCGAGCTTGTGGGCTGGTCGAAGCGAGGCGGTGGCGGTGGCAGTGGCCGCAACAGCGTCGATGGCGGCAGCGGCGCTCGGCGCCGTGAGAAGCGAGAGAGGAGGGAAGGAAACAGAGAGGGGAAAAGCGGAGGGGTTCGTGGAGCCCTCAGGCGGCGGGGAGACAGCAGAGAGGCGGGAGGTGGCACAGGCGTGTGCCCGCCTCGGCCACGCGCCCCTGTCCTTCCGGCGAGGAGGAAGGCGACACGGGAGGCGGCGGTGGGCTGGGCCGCCAGCTGGAGTTGGGCCAGGTGGGCTGCCAGGTAAGTGGCCCAGGTGACCCTCTCTCTCTCTCTGTTTACTAATTTGTTTTCTGTTTTCTAATTTTCCTACAACTGTTGGGCTTTATTAAAAAATACCAAAACGTTTCCAAAAATCCTGCAAATAATTGTGGGCTCTGTTGGGATTATTCCTAGTAGCCTACACTTAAGTTCAGAATTATTTGAGCATTTAACATGTTTACTAGCATTTAAATGCCCAAATGCAAAGTACATATGATTTAATGCAGTGACCAAATATGTCATGGAAAATGTGCAACACCTCTGGTTATGGTTCTAGCATTTTCCGAAATGATGAACATTTTGAAAGCCATTTGGATTCACTAAAATTATTTTAGGTTGAACCTATTTGAATTCCATTTGGTGCTAGGGTTTGAACATCCCCATTTCAAATTCATTTGAAAAGTTAAACATGATGCACACATGAAGGGCTAGCCTACTGCATACCAGGACCAGGGATGTGACAACTCACCCCCACTAAACAAAAATCTCGGCCGAGATTCAAGGCGTGAGTAAGAAGGCGGAGGGTACAAACTAACACGATCTTCACGATCCAGATGTCCTACTCGAGGATGCTGATTCAGTGTTTCAATTGATCTTGACGTCTTTGCTTTGAGGACTACATCCAACATGACGATGAGAAGAAGGGAAGGATCTTGGAGGAATCGATCTTCTTAAGATTCGAGCAACTTAGGATCATCTCAAGGATCACAAGATCAACTCACAGAATGAGACGTAGAAATATCTCTGGAGCTGAGAGGCAAGACATGCTTCAGGAAGGACAGAAGGCATAATTTGACGAGGTTTCAGAGTAGCGAGGGAACAATTACTATGATCCCATAACAGGGCACCTTGGGAGGGTGACTTGTAGAAATATCCTTAAGTGGCAAAAAGAATTACATTTGATTCAAAGATCATTGAAACTCTTTATACCAGCCTAAGGCAATTCATAGTCGATCGGTTGAAGGGTCAGAGAATGACATTCTCGGGCGTAATGGATGATGTGGATTACCTTGTTGAAAACAACACAAGGGATGATTTTAATAGCTAGGGAGAAGCTCAGCAGTAGAGAGTGAATCTACTGTTGGAAGGGTTATAGCATAACCGGGGAAACTGAGAGCACTATGCAATTAATGCCGACGATAAAACCTAGCACTTATGCGTGCCCTCAAGAACTTGAGCATTTCCATATTCATGAAGGTTTTATCAACATCCGTGTCAGGGATCCTGACAACACAACATACTACCATGATGAATAGCGATGGACGATGCAGATGCAAAGGAAGATAACACTTTCTCAGATTTCACCTTAGCGAGGCCAAGGGGACTAAATCTGGATGATCGACCGAGAGACGTTTAGCACTCCGCTTCTAATGTTCTCCTTGATGTACTAGCGTATCCCATTCATTGAGATGGTCTGACATATAGAACATCAAGTAAAGGTCGGACTTCGGAAACACAAAAATTCATAAGGCACAACTAGGGAGTAAATCCTACGAAGTCCTTATGGAGAGGTGGCCAACTTCTTCAATCAAGATATTACAATAACAGGTCTTCCGGCTGGTTGTGTTGGCCACGACATTCACTTTACCGGTTACAGAGAGACCAATATTATAATTCTTGGGAAACGTTCCAACCATCATATCTGCCTGAGATTTAGATCTGGTTGGTGTCGGAATAATCCAGACTCATCAAGTCTAGAAAGAAAAATGAAAGTTTGCAACACAAATCGACGAGATGACGTCGCGAGATTCTCGGGAAATGGACTACGGTAGTAAGCTCCAGAACATGAGCCGGTTCTGCTACAAACATGTGAACACGTTGTTCTAGACAACATGATCACATGGAGGTCTTTCAATAAAACACTACCGAGTTCAGGTTGGGAACCATCATTGGGGATATCGAAGTCCTTACATAAGTCATATGATTAGCTCTTATGAAGAAACTCCTTCTCCTTGAACAAATCAACCAGTGGCTTGGTGTGCTAGGATATACATATGGAACGAAGATGATCAGTCTATCAAACCATAGAATACCTCGCACATGCATGACTGACTTGGGATAATTCCAAAGGAAGCAAAAACAATCTTTCTCGGTTCCACGACGCAACTTACACCAAGTGCACGTGAATTAGAAAGTCACTTCTTCATTCGGACATATGCTCCATGGCGGTCATGAAGATAATGCTTATAAAAGTTTCCAATACTAGCTGGATGTTCAACACGAATCATGGAGGAGATAAGGATGTTGTCGATGGGCTCAACAACAATTCATCCGGTTTCCATGAAGAAGGAATTCCATAATTATGTGAACAAGTGATAGTCTTGGTCAGACCAAAGATGTAATGGTGTATGCTCGAGGAATCAACCACGAGTAAGACAACATTATGAATATCGTTGGTTCTGATTTGATTTGATGATAGCCCATACTCAAATCAAAGGTTTGGGATAAGACAATAAATCCAACAATTGATCACGAGGATCAATCAATGAAGACATCATCTTTCTTCAACACACACACACAAAACAAAGATATCCCTTTGGAATGAACTGAGTCGGACAAGCTTCCATCTTCCAACTCTCCAAGTTGTTGTTTAGCTTAACCAACTAGCTCAGGGGTATCCAGCACAGTTTCTTGGAGAAGAATGGTTTAAAAGAAACCAACTTGATCACGAGCTCAACATAACGGTCAGGTGACATCCTGGGGATACCTCCGAGAAGACATTCGGAAAATCACGAACCACCGGTATGTTACTAAGCTCGAGATCAATCTTGCTTTTCAGGGCAAGGTGATATGATCAAATAAGCAAGGATTGACACATTCCTAACTCATTGATCGAAGAGTGCACCGGAAATATGGACTAGGTAGCACAACTAATCTTAGAATGATGATTCAAAAACCAACACGCTAAGAATGAAATTATTGTCCATTAACTACCAAGCAACAAGGTTGCTAGGAGTATTGAATTCACACATCACGATTCACTTGTCGGCATTCCGGTTGCAACAACACGGAACCGAGAAATGAAAATGATGGCGAGAAGTATCACTGCGTCAAGAATTCATAAGAGGTGGTGCAATTCTCATGACAATCCTGACATAAAGAAGGTAATACTTCAAGGTGGAACAGACCAGAAGCTGGATTGGCATTTTGATCTGCGGAATACAACTACTTTGACCCTGTCCTGAATGTGGACGAGGTACTGGAGTTTGTTTCTCCTAGTCATCATGAATGGAATGGCTTGATGGACCGCAAGAATAATAAGCATCGATAACACGAATGCACAATTACTCCTAACTATCAATTGATAGACGAAGATAGGAATACGACTGAAGAGGGACAACTCAAAAGAACATATATCTTTCTGAGTTCTGGATGCATAGATTAGTATGTCGAGCAAAGCTCAACATTTCTTCCGGATAACCCATGCGAGAAAGGTAGAACGGCAGATTCACAATATAGAATGGAGAACTCATCGAGAGCACTCTTGTTGTGATCTTTTGGTTCAAAAGAACTCCTGCCAAGAATGGTTCATGGTATTTGGAAGAACGATATACCACGGACCTCGAGGACTATCGCAATGGTTACTAATATCCTAAAGGAACTAGCAACACTATCAACACGAGGTAAGTAGAGTGAATCTTGGGTCAAGAAACCCGGAGTAGAATACCTATTACTAGATGGCATCACGGGATGCTTTCGAGAATGAAGGCCAGAATCATCACACTGGGGCACAAATCATGGCTAGATTACTAGATGATCCCCTAAGGCACCTAGGGTCATAATAATAATTCCAACATATATGTCGAGGCAATAGAATACCTCAACTCAGCAATTAGTGTGATTAACCTGGCCCAAATGAACATCAAAATGGGAGGAAGGGATTTGCAAATGCTTCAGATTGTTTTAGAAACCTGGGATGACTCGGACAGCATAACGGCTGTAAATGCTCAAAATGATTTGAGATATCCTGCAGAAATGGTGGCATAACCACTCAACATCACAAGAGCAAGGTTCTGAGACCAGCTATGAACATACAGAAGTAGTAAAAGCTGAACTGAGGCTTGAAACTATCAATCCTATAAGTCTCTAATATAGTAACTCGTCATCCTAGTAGATAGATGAGAAGCCTAGTTCCTAAACCCGTAGGAAAAGATAAGATGACTCGGATCGAGAAGGGCATAAGGTATAAGGAGTAAAAAGAGCCTTACGTTCCCATCCCACAATCAATTCCCTACATATAACTAAAGCATTTCTAGACACAACCCGACCAGTTTGGCTTGGTAATCCTGAGCAGTCAAGCTCGATACCAAAGCTGTCGGGACCCGACTCAATGCCACATCGATCTAGCATGTAACACCTCATATCACTTTGCGGCCTCACGCACGGTATCCCCACGGTGTCGCCTTACCTTTGCCGGGACCGTTTAGCCTTTTGGCACACGTATATGATAATGTCGCTAGCATCAATATGATAAGGAGCCGGCGGACATGGCTAGTCGTAAACCCAAAGTGGCACAAACTTACGAGGACGAGCATCCATGACCCAAAGCATCGAGCGTGTCGGTCATGTTGAAAGTGAATCCAGGCTGTAGCTGGGCTAGCAGACTCGGTGAACCGGGCTGTGCGGGCTAACAGGACTCCGGTATTCATCGCGTGACATTTCCCGAAGGGAGGACACGAGAGCGAAGAAGGACACATGCCGGCCAGCCTAAGTGTTCGGAGCAGTAGCAAGCTACCATGGCTCGGTGGAGACACTAGGAGACATTTCCGTAAGAGAGGCTACTAAAGATAAACAACTAGATAGTCGGATCCCACACATACCAAGCATTTCAATAACATACATACAATATGCTCGATATGTGCAAATACAACATGGCATCACAACATGACTCTCGACTCAAATATTTATTCAATAGGCTCCAAGGGCGAGATATTACAAACATGGGTCTCATGACCCAACAATCGAAACATACAAGTCAAAGCACAAGCGGAAGCTTAACATGTCTGAGTACGGACATCTACAAATGAAAAAGGCCGAGAAGCGACTATCTACCGAGATCTGCCGAGGGCACAAGATCGTAGCTGAGGTAACAAGCTAAACGTCAAGTCCACGCGGAACTACTAGTGAGGCTGTAGTCTCTCGCAAAACATAAAATAGGCAAGCGTGAGTACAAATGTACCCAGCAAGACTTACATCAGAACTAACTACTTATGCATCATTATCAACAAAGGGGATGGTGGAGTTTGACTGCAGCAAGCCAGCTTTGACTCGGTGGCTATCCTGAACTACGACTGCAAGTAACTCTTTTGAGGTGGCGCTGCGAGTCCACATATTCACCATATCAATACTCCACTATGGATCCGCTCCGTCTCCCTCGAGAGCGCCATCCATAGCACTCACGCTTATCTTGCGTATTTTAGAGTATCCACTTTCACTTGTCTATGAACTGTACAAAGGGTCCAAGTTTCCATATCCGAGAATCCGGCTATTCGAATAGATAATGATAACCCTACTGGTGTACTTCTTCACACGCTCTCTCCACTTATGCCTGTACCGTCATGTACCTCGGCAACCTTCAAGCGGAAGCCGGCGAGGGAGTCGGCCACGCCTACCTAAACACTCAAGTCTCTCGTCGAGGTTTATCGCCTATTCGGGTTCCATCCGCAAGGAGATCCGGCGGGGTGTCGCTCACGGCCCCCAAGCGATGTGAGCAGGGTTCCCAAGCCCACCTCGACGGGTGGATCTCGCTTGGTACACCGTGCCACAGTGCCTAGTCTGTCAAGCCCACTGTGCAGGGTGCCACTTGGTAGACTACTAGCACTACCTACAAACACCGAAACTAGTTGCAACTCCTGACGAGAGAACACGGGTGATTAAGAAGCTGAGAGGGCTTGGGCGCCTGGAGCCCAATGTGTGGTAATGGCGATCATGGATCACAAACACGAACTCAGTTCGAGGGCGGCTGCAATGAGACAACCCACCATGTACTCCTACATGGCCTCTCACCGCTACCTTTTACCAAATCGTGTTCACACATTTAGCTCTCAACGAGAGGACATGTTCACACCTCCGATTCATTCCCGATGAATCGGACTGACTCAACTCTAAGCGATAGCAGGCATGACAAACAAGCATGGATGAGTAGGCACATCAGGGCTCAAACAACTCCTACTCATGCTAGTGGGTTTCATCTATTTACTGTGGAATGACAGGTCATGCAAAGGATAAAGGGGTTCAGCTACATGCAGCAAGTAACAGCTTGTATCGTTGTTGTCCTAATGCAGTAAAAGAGAGCAGGAGCGAGAGAGTGGGATTGTATCGGAATGAACAAGGGGGTTTTGCTTGCCTGGCACTTCTGAAGATAATATAGTTCTTCATCGGTGTCATCGAACTCGTCGTCGGAACCACGTCTATCGAGAGGGGACAAACACCGGCAACTGAGAAAGAACACAATCAATGCAATGCTACAATATGATGCATGATCATGACATGGCAATATGCTGTGATTTGATCTAATGCACCTAGCTGCAAGTTAAATGGAGTTGGTTTGAACCCTAGGTTCTAATTCAAACTCCACATGTGATTATTTAAATGTCATTCATATGATTTGTCCTAAACAGCAGCTATAAGTTGTTCTAACATGCATGAAAATGGTACAGATGGATAGATTGGATTTTTCTGATCATTTTTGATATATAATTTATTTCATTTGGAGTTATGGTTGATTTTCTATGAATTTTTGAAATTTTAGCTATTTTCTGGAATTTCCCGATTATTTATAAGATAAACTAAATTCCAGAAAAGGTATATTGCGTCAGCATTGAGCAAGCATGACGTCAGCAAGTCAATCTGCGGTGACCAGGGTCAAACCTGACCAGTGGGGTCTCTTGGTTAGTCACACGGTCTTGGTTAGGTCGGCGTGTGGGCCCGATCAGCAGCCACGTCGGGTCAACTCAGGCGGTGGGTCCCACGGGTTTTAAACTAACCTAAGCGAAATAAAAGTGGGATTACTTAGGCGCGGGGCCCATGCGTCGGTGGCCGGGGGTTGGTTAGCGTGGTGTTTAGCCGCTAATTAAGTGTGCCACGTCGGCGTGGCGGTCGAGCGGCGGCGACCTCAATCCGGCGGCGTCCGTCGGAGTTGCGCCCAGGCGACGGATTGATCGCCGAGGGCACGAGAGGTAGCCAAGCCAGCGCATCCAGGGACCAACGGGAGGCGGAGGTGGCGGGCTTCGCCGAGGTGGAGCCGCGGCGGCTGCGGAGTTCGGGCACATCACGGGAGGCGGGCTGCGATGCACTAGGGGCGGCTAGCGGCTGCGTTGGTCTCTGGGGGCACCGAGAGCACGTTTGAGTGCACAGCGTGGGTGGTTCGCGCTCAGCCCATGACGGCGAGGAGGCATGGCGGCGGCGAGCTTCGGTCGTCTTCGAATCGGCGTCTATGGAGAGAGATAGACCACGGGGTAAGGGGGGAGGTGACCGGGAGCTCACAGGGAGGTCGTAGATCAGCTCAGTGGCCTCGGGGAGGCGGCGGAGACGGCGAATCGGACGGCGGCATCCGCGGTCGTGGTGGGGAAGAAGCGCCGCGCATCGTCTTAGGGCATCCGACCCGGTGGGGACTGGCGTGAGGTGCACGGGTTCTAAGCGGAGCTTGTGGGCTGGTCGAGAAGAGGCGGCGGTGGCAGGTGGCGCGGCGAAGCGGCGATGGCGGCAGCGGCCTTCGGTAGCAGTGAGAGCGAGGGAGAGGAGGAAGGAGCGAGAGAGGGAAAAGGCGGAGGGGTTCGTGGAGCCCTCGGGCGACGGGAGACAGGCAGAGAGGCGGGAGGTGGCTCAGGGCGTGCCGCCTGCTCGACCACGCCCCCCTCCTTCTGGCGAGGAGGAAGGCGACAGGAGGCGGTGGGCTGGGCCGCCCGGTGGAGTTGGGCAGGTGGGCTGCGGGGTAAGTGGCCCAGTGACCCTCTCTCTCTCTCTGTTTACTAATTTGTTTTCTGTTTTCTAATTTTCCTGCAAGCTGTTGGGCTTTATTAAAAATACCAAAACGTTTCCAAAAATCCTGCAAATAATTGTGGGCTCTGTTGGGATTATTCCTAGTATCCCACACTTAAGTTCAGAATTATTTGAGCATTTAACATGTTTACTAGCATTTAAATGCCCAAATGCAAAATACATATGATTTAATCAAGGACCAAATATGTCATGGAAAATGTGCAACACCTCTGGTTATGGTTCTAGCATTTTCCAGAAATGATGAACATTTTTGAAAGCCATTTGGATTCACTAAAATTATTTTTAGGTTGAACCTATTTGAATTCCATTTGGTGCTAGGGTTTGAACATCCCCATTTCAAATTCATTTGAAAAGTTAAACATGATGCACACATGAAGGGCTAGCCTACTGCATACCAGGACCAGGGATGTGACAATTATAGGGCTATGGTTGAAGATTCCATGAGTTTTTTAGGGTTTTTGAATTGGCTTCTCAATTTTTGAATTCCCCAATTGTCTAGACTCACTAGAAAGCACAAAGAGCAAGGAACTATGTTTCCTCTCTTCTTCCCTATCAGATATTCTTTTTCAGCTTACTTGAGGAAGAACAATTAACAACCAGGTTCAATGCAACTAGCACACCAAGGCCCTAAATCCACCACGTGGCTCTACTACAAATACCAGCCACACCTCCTATAAGAAGCTCTCATTTGCCTTCTTTCAGCAACCAGCAAAAAAACTTCTCATTCAATCCACTATAAGACAGCAACATTAGCGTCCCAAAAACAGATTCAGGCAACACAACTCTTCTCTGCTTCTTTGCTACAATACTCACTACACCAGCATCTCTACCTCCAGTGGATAGTATCTGTACATACATCACCCATCTCTCCTTTCACCACCACAGACCAACACATGCAGACCTATAGGTTCTTTTCCTTGCGCATTATCGGCGATCGTCTTGGATGAGCTTTTGATTTGAGCAACCAGCCAGCCACACATCCGCCTCTTGCTGCTACCCTAGCACCCATGACCTACAATTCCTGCACGGCGAGAAGGAGGGACCGCTCCTAGTTGCACACCAAAAGCTTTAGTACCAATTTGCTGCTGCTGCCCAGCGCTCCACAGCCACAAGCACCTCTTCTCTCTGCTCTAGTCCACCACCACGGAGGTTCTCCCCTACTCTAGACCAGTTCCTCTCTGCTAAAGGCTAATGATGTGTTGCAGCTTCTCCCATGAAATTTTCCCTCACTCAAGAAGTTCCACTAGCACCACAACCTCTCTTCTCGCACAACTATGACTCTGAGCACTAACTTTCCTCTCGTGACAAGCAATGGCTTTAATTAGTTGTAACCTGGGTGTCATGCCATGTTTTTCTTACGGACCATACCATGTTGTTTCTTGGGGAAATCGGTAACACTCTCTTGCTCTCTAGCTATAACCTACATGTATGAGTAGATATACACAAGGGTGGGACTTTGGGCCAAACCCATACACACACCCACACATACACTCAACCCAACATATATCCTTACTTTGTACCGTGTTTCTATGTTATGTAACTATTTACTACTCAATCCAGCCAAATCTCCATTTCCTTACATAATAGGTGTTGAAGCATTGAAGTTGTTGTGTAGGGCGTGCGATGATCTTGGTCCTTTAGGAATCACTTTTCATAATTGTACAAGGAAAGCACATACATTTTCTATTGGTACTAATTAGTGGGGCATATTTTCCAAAAAGGATTTGATAGTGAGAGGCCAATGAGGTCAAAACATGTCAAACTCCAACAAAATGAGTATTTCATCATATTATTGTATGAATTATAGAGGTTATTAACATAGTAATTATTTCGGGATTGAAACATTTCATTGTTGCAACATCTCCACTACATATGATTCTATTATTTTTGTATATAACATGAGTTTGCATATATATTAACAATTTTTGTACGGTCATCAAATAGTGTATATTTACGTATGTATATGTGGACTTACATTTCAAGTCTATTTTCCTTTTCCGCTCAAATATCCGTGTATCATTTTTGAGAGGAAATAATGGGAAAAGATCCTACTATGCTTCTAGAAATTATTTTTGTGGAAAATGTACAATGGAGGAGAGTAGCGAGCTACCTTATAAAGGATCTAAGCACTCTTGCATTCCCTCTTTGAGGCAAGGTTTTGCTCTATATGTATCATTAGCAAAGTATTCCTTGAATATGCTAAAACATTCATGAATGGTAGGTGTGTTACCATCAAATATGATCATGGTATTGTGATTCCATTAGCTCCGACATACAAGAAACCGTCCCAAAGAAGCCTTTGTTTTGGTTCCTGGTTTTACTTTCTTCTAACGTATACATGAGTTGCATGCCTAAATTCCACTCTTGGTTCAACATCCACCAAAAGTTTTGGCTAAAGTCACATCCAAAAGTAAGCGTGTTGCAGTCCTTCCTTAGAATATCTCTATTATAGATCGTGTCAAGTAAAAGCCAGAAAAGAGCCTATGTTTATGTTTACAATTTGGCTTCCATATCCATGACATAGGGGTGGGAGAAGGATCATGATTGGTTATAGTGTTGTAAATTTTGTTACTATAAAAAAAACCTTGCCC
Source organism: Aegilops speltoides (assembly GCA_021437245.1). Taxonomy (NCBI): domain Eukaryota; kingdom Viridiplantae; phylum Streptophyta; class Magnoliopsida; order Poales; family Poaceae; genus Aegilops; species Aegilops speltoides. Next base: position 3,134 of record JAHHZJ010003065.1, on the reverse strand, counting down.
ATAGAGAGTTTCTAGGAGCCATCATCATCAAAGTAGCTTAATTTATCAAGAATAATGACAATGTTGTTGCATTGGGAGTAGGCCATGGATGATAGGGGTGAAACATATCATATATAGATTCATAGGTTAAGGCCTTCTGAATGGTGTTCTCCTCATCAATAGTAAAATAATGCAATTGGGTGGATTTAGATTGCATAGTATGATAAGACCATGTGTCCTACCAAAACCAAACAGTAGCACATCTCCCAAAATCACATTTACCCAAAGACTGAAGTTGGTTCCATGGAGACATACAATCTCTCGAACAAAAAGAGCAATACCTACCAAAGTGTTATGGGTAGACACGTCAGAGTAATGATCTTCCAAGATGAAGTTCATCTAAGGGATGTTCTTTTTGTTGAAGAATATGCATACTATGGGCCCGTTCGGAAGCTCTCCAGCTTCCGAAATGAGCCAGCTTCTCGCCGGAGCTGGGCGAGCTGGCTTCTCGCGGGAGAGGGCCTCACGTTCAGCTGGGCGAGCTGGCTTTTCGCGGGAGAAAATGGTTCGAGCGTCAATCGCGAGAGAAAATGGTTCGAGCGTCCACTTCGGGATGGCAATTGAGTGTAATTTCCTACAACTCCTGCTTCTCGGTTTTTGAAGCTAAGTGGGGCTGCTCCCAAAATTGCACTACCTGCTCGAGGGCAGATTCTCGGGCGCTTCCATTGACTTGCTTCTCGCGGGCTTCTCGGGAAGTTGGAAGCCAGCGGACATCCGAGCAGGCCCTATGTATAGGTACTTCATCGGTGAGCATAATTACGCACTCTCGGATGAAGTACCTCTACCTATGACTTGGACCTACATGCAAGACCTCACTTGGCAAGACCTTTACCACCTAACAATATCTTTGCGTACATAAAACAACACATTTGTATCACTTTCTTCTTGAAGGTCTGAAGCATAACTAAATTGATTGCTTTTTCAAGTTAGAATTAATATAATTTGTCTTTGTAACGACAACACATGCATGTCTTGAATTGACCAGATTTAATGATAATGTGACGTACATAATATATTTATTTTTTCCACTGTAATCGTAAATTAGGATTATATTTGTTTCTTAGATTAAGAAGCAAATATTTTAGATTGAGAAACAAATATTTAGTTGTTTGGAATGGTGGACACTTGAATCATGTTGTTTCTGATTATTTCCATGTGTACTCTTTGCAGTGGGGAAAAAATTTAAGATATTGTCTGTCTGAAAACCATAGAAATCAAAGGAAGGGTGAAATGGGGGGGGATTCAAAAAAATCCTCAAGGATCTTTGTCACTCTCAAAACCGGTCAATAATGGTAAGATCACTTTCTTACATTATAGAACATTCACCCTTGTTCTTATGATTTGACATTCTCCCCTTCGAGGATTATTTACTTTTGTGCTAAAATGAGTTTGAAATTGTATTTGATATACCTAGATAACTATGTCTTTTGTAGCGTCGGTTTGCTTTCATCATATGTTTTAATAGTTCTTTGAAACATCACGAAATAAACATGAACTGATTTTCTTGCAACCAATATCATATTAGGTGATTTCCTGTTGTTGGATGTTGAGTCTTGAAAAATGGCTTAGAGGAATGAAGCGAGTAAGATTGACACTTGATTTCTCATTTATTGTCTTTAGAAGGTATGGACATTCAGAATATTATGTTTAAGCTATTTATGACACCGATGCAGGTTGCAAAGATGTTAAAATTGAACAAAAGAATTAGTTTAGCAACAATAGAAGATGGTTCATATATTTATGTATGTTACGGACACAAGGCAAAATATGGTTTCGGAAAGGTGAGTCAACAATCGATACAAGCGAAGACTCATTAATCGATTTTGTTATGCGGGACAAAAATCCTCACTAAACACCATATTTTTAAATAGCGGTTATAGCTCCGCTATAGCCCGCTATAACCTTTTCAGCAGGTGCCGCTAAATGGTCGCCTTCACAAATCACCGCTATAGCTTATTTCTAGGTCCGCCACTATTTTCCATAGCCTGCTATTTAAAACATTGTAAACACAAGCAAGGAGAGATAAGTATTGCGAAAATACAGAAATCGGGGCACTCATGTGGAATCACAAGAAGTGATATGCAGTAAGCTTGTATTATCTATTAGTCCACATGCATGGAAGTCTTATTCTCTCGATGTCCTCCTCCAGTACTTGCTCATCATGGATGTAATCCTTCTCTTCTTTCAGACCAACGATCATACCATGTTCATCCTCTTCGTGCACCAGTAGATGATGGCCTATATTTTCGGCGTCCTCCTCTGGTACTAGCAGAGCAAGGCTCATATTGTCCGTATCCTCCTCCTGGACTACTAGTTCACAACTTGCATGCTCGGCATTCTCCTCTTGGACTATCAGGTCAAGGATTACATCCTCGACATCCTCCTCAATCCTCATGCACCAGAATGTCAAGAAATCATTCATCAGCTTCCTCCTTGTCCAAGAGGTCAAGGCTACATTACCCATCGTGCTCCCAATTTTGCACTAGAATATTTCAAGCCCTTAATAGACCATGGAAACAATAACGGTATTTCTCCCGACCAGCAACATTGGATGTTTAGCAAATGGCTTGAGACTGACTATGTTATTGCAGGTTCACAACACTTGAGGCCTGATGACCCACAAGTATAGGGGATCTATCGTAGTCCTTTCGATAAGTAAGAGTGTCGAACCCAACGAGGAGCAGAAGGAACTGATAAGCGGTTTTCAGCAAGGTATTCTCTGCAAGTACGGAAATAAGTGGTAACAGATAGTTTTGTGATAAGATAAATTGTAACGAGCAACAAGTATAAAAAGTAAATAAAGTGCAGCAAGGTGGCCCAATCCTTTTTGTAGCAAAGTACAAGCCTGGACAAACTCTTATAATAGGAAAAGCGCTCCCGAGGACACATGGGAATATCGTCAAGCTAGTTTTCATCACACTCATACGATTCGTGTTCATTACTTTGATAATTTGATATGTGGGTGGACCGGTGCTTGGGTACTGCCCTTACTTGGAAAAGCATCCCACTTATGATTAACCTCTGTTGCAAGGATCCGCAACTACAACAAAAGTATTAAGGTAAACCTAACCATAGCATGAAACATATGGATCCAA
>JAHHZJ010003064.1:0-22836 GCA_021437245.1 Aegilops speltoides | reverse complement strand
GAATGGTTTTCAAGGTCGACGCAGCTTGTGTGACATATCGAGTAGAACCGCATCCTTCGACTTGTCCACTATTTCTTTCGCCATCTCGCTTGCTCTTGGCCAAGAAAATCCCGCCGTATGCTTTTGGCTACAATGGTCCGAGAGGACGATGGTGACCATACAGTCCCCGAGTGGATATCATTGAGAATGACTCGACCTTCTTCCGGCGTTATACATTTTTGTCCGACTCTGGCTTTCTATATAATCGCCCATTGATAACGGTAAAGGCTTGGATCGACGGACGATCCGCCGAGCCTCTTCCTCATCCTCCGGGAGTTCCTTTCTCGCAATATACGCAATGTATGGAATTGTCCAATCGAGTGACCACTAAAACCTCCATGACCAAGTCGACCACCGCCGACCTCAACTTCACGAGTCCGTGGCACTCTTGGGCTGTGGAGTTTCCTCCGTAGGATCTTCTTGACCGACGGAGTGCGATATGTTCCAAAACACGCCACTCGGAATGGCTTCCTCTTGGACCCTATCTTCGCCAGATCATCCGCACGCCTGATTTTTCAATGGGGATGTGATGGAGCTCCAATCCTCAAACTTCTTTTTTCCAGCTTCCTCATCGCATTGCAAAGATCCAACATAGTCGGGCTTCACGCCCCACTCCTTCATCACTTGATCGACCACTAGATCTGAGTCGCCATAAACCATCAGCGACGGACGCCGAGTGAGATGGCCATGCGTAATCCATATAAAAGGGCCTCAGATCGCCTCATTGTTGGAGGAATCAAAGTGAACTGGAGCACATACTTAAGCTTATCTCCTCCGGGGAAACCAACAACCTCAAAGACCGTAACCATTCAGATCTTGGAGCCGCCAAAGAACATGGTCCAATGCTCCCGAGTGAACTTCACCGTTGTCATTGTTCAATCCACTCGGCAAGGAAATCCGCTATAGCTCGGGACTTAATGGCTTTTGCCTCGAATTTGATATCAAGGGAAGAAGTTCAATCGCCACTTCGCCACTCGACCGTTGCATCTCTCGTTATGCAAGATCTCTCGATAAAGGAGCGTCACGACGATCGTGATGTAATGATCGAGAAATAGTGAGCAACCTTCTTCGTGGTCATGTATATGCCATACACAAGCTTCGATAATGAGGGTATCTTCGCTGATGGAGTCAAAACTTCGCATAAATAATACACCGGCGTTGAACTTTGAAGGCCTTTCCTTCCTCTTCCCGCCGATCCGTAGCACGTAATCGATAACTTGTCCAAGGGCTGCAATGTAAAGCAACAGAGGCTCTTTGCTGATTGGAGCAGCAAGCACCGGCTGGTGGAGAGCAGAGCTTTTAGCTCAAGAACGCTGCATCAGCTTCCGAGTCCACTCAACTTGTCACCTTCTTCATCACCGGTAAAGAGGTAATGCCTTTTCACCGAGTCGCGAGATGAATCGACTTAAAGCGCCAAGCATCCAAAGAAGCTCGACATCGTGCACTCAAGACATGTATGCTTCATTCGGAGAATAGTGCCGATCTTCTCTGGTTAGCGCCGATTCTCGCTCGAAACGAAAACCGAGTAATTTTCCACCAGAACCCCGAATGTGCACTTTGACGGATTGAGCTTGATATCGCATCTTCGGAGGTTGGCAAATGTTTCGGCGAGGTCAGCAAGCAGGTCGGAACCTTTTCGCGACTTAACGACGATATCATCCATATACGCTTCCACATTCCGACCGATCCGAGGAGAAGACACTTCAATCATTCGCATAAATGTGGCTCCGCATTCTTGAGGCCGAATGGCATGGTGATATAGCGTAAGCACCAATGGAGTGATGAAAGCTGTTTTATTTCGTCGGGTCCATACAGATGGATCTGATGATACCCGGAATATGCATCTAGAAAAGACAACTCTCTCACACCCCGCGTCGAGTCGACAATTTGATCGATGCGGGGAGAGGAAAATGATCCTTTAACAGGCCCGACACGTGCTTAAAATCAATGCACATGCGGAGTGAGTCATCCTTCTTGGGGACCATGACAACATTAGCGAGCCACTGGAGTGGTAAATCTCTCGATAAATCCTGCTGTCAACAATGAGCCACTTCTTCTCCAATAGCCTTTCTTCTCGACGGCGGACCGTCGCAGATGCTCTTTTGACCGGTTTCGTTGATTTGTCGACTGAAGGCGATGCTCAGCCAATTCCCTGAACACCCGCATGTCACCGGCTTCCATGCAAAGATGTCCCAGCCTCACGGAGGAACCGGATGAGCTTCTTCCTATTTCGAGTCGAGTGTTGTGGATATATGAGTCGGAGCTGCATCGTCGTACGGATGAATATGGACGGGCTTTGTCTCACCGCACGACTTGAATGCGGACTCGTGGTGGCTTCTAGATCGTGAGCAAATCACTCGGATCTGCGTTTTGCATGTACTGCCGAATTCGATCACCGTCACTTGGGAGTCGGCAATCTTCGAGCCCTTCGAAGCACTTTCTTCGCTTTCTTCCGATCGCGGTGATGTTGATCACTCCCTTGGGTCCCGCATTTTCAGCTTGAGGTACACGTAGCATGGTCGAGCCATGAATCGTATGTAGGCGGCTCTCCCAAAATGGCATGGTATGCACTCGAAAATCCACAACCTCAAGGTCAACTTTTCTTTGCGGAAGTGCTTGAATCGCTAAAAACCACGCCCAGGCTATTTGGCCGAGTGAGTTGGCCTTCTTCCCCGGTATGACTCGCGGAAACTCATATTGTCGGGCGCCAATCGACATCGGAATGCCCATCCCTTTCAAAGTATCCGCATACAACAAATTCAGCCCACTACCACCGTCCATCAGCACTTTTGTCAGTCGAGTGCCTTCGACAACTGGATCGACCACCAACGCTTGCCGCCCAGGGGTGGCAATGTGAGTCGGGTGATCTGATTGGTCGAATGTGATGGGTGTCTTGGACCACTTCACATAATTTGGCTTAACTGGGGCAACCATATTCACTTCCCGGTTAATGACTTTCAGTCGACTTTTACTCTCCACATCCGCGAAGATCATCAGAGTGGAGTTGACATGCGGTATTCCTCCTCACCGTCCTCTTTATCTCCGCCTTGTTCGGCTCCTTCTCCTTGTCCTTAGACTGTTTGCCCTGAAACTGCTGGATCAGGAGTCGACACTGGCGTGTGGTGTGCTTCGGGTAAATAATGTTGCCCTCTTCATCTTTCTTTGTGTGAATATGGCATGGCATATCCATCACGTCATTTCCTTCTTTATCTTTCACTTTCTTCGATTCCGTGATCCTTTGGGCTTCCCTTGAACTTTCCCTCGAGTCAACGCTGTGGCCTCTCCAGAGTCTGCCGGCTCGGCTTTGCGCTTACTCTCGATCGAATTACCCTTCTCCGATCGACTTGGCTTGTATTTACCGCTCGAGTCGGTTCTTCTTCTCGCCATTGGCGCATTTCTAGCAATCTCCATCATTCGACTCAGTGGTCATATCCCTGTTCGATCAACTTCGACTCAATTCTCTGCTTTTGACTCCGCCTTTGAAGGCGCAAACTGCCCGATGGTCGACACATTTTCCACAACATTGTGCAAGGTAATCCATCTCCAATGTACTCGAGAGTTTCATTGGTCTTCGCGACACAAACTTGCAGCTCACAAACCAGCCGGTCGCTTGCAAGTCCCTTCAAAGTCCCGATTTAACACTGGACAAATCTTCCCAAGTATATATGCTGTCAGAGGTAATTGACTCAGCCACGCCCGCGTAACCTTCCAACATGAGGGGCAAATGCTTCATGGCCACCTCATCATTCCCACCACCAATCTGAACAGCCACCTGTAATCCTCTAGCCAAGTTTCGTGCTTAGATTCCCAAAGGAACTTGTCGACCTCGCCGCTAATCTGAAATTGGGGGAATCATCATGCCTCGATAGCCCTCGCGAAACACTCCGGACCGCAGACATGCACTCGATCGCCGGTGGGTGCATCCTCTCGGTCCTCCTCGATGGGCCTGCTCGTCGAATCGACCAAGCCTTGCACGATAATGGACCGCGATCAAAACCTGGTTCCTCGGGTCGACCGAACCCTTCGCTTCAGATCGAATCGTCGGCTCGTCATCTTGCCGCCGAGGAGCGACGACCTTCCTCGAGGGGAAAGGCACTGACGCCCGCTATCTCTTGCCGAATCGGTCTCCGAAGCTGTTTCGCCGGTTGTCGCGCTTCTTCCCGCCAAGGAGGCGATCTGGGGCTGTGAGTCGATCAGACAGGTTCGCAGCGACGATCGATCAGGAATCCTGCTGCGCGATCGCGACATCGGCTGAGTTCTCGATCGCCGCCGCTCAAGTAAATCTCGATTCGCAGTAAGCCTCTTCCAGCTCCGACCGACGGCTGGATAGACTCGCTATACGAAAGGTACCGCTAAATTCTCAAGTGGCGCGGCGGTATACCCGAGTCGGCGGGAAGAGCCAACGCCGACCGATTCGTGGAGTCGCTGCCACAAGGCTGCCGAAAGTGCTCGCTGAAGATTCTCCAGCGAGCTGTTCAGCCACATTGGCCAAACGTGCTTCCTCCAAGGCACGAGCCTCGTGGGTCTCTCCGGCGATAGGAGTATGTAGTATCCATGTTCCTGCGACGAAGCTCTTCTCTCGCAGAGTCGAGTGCCTCGGGTTGGTACTCCTCGTGTTCTTGCACGGGTCTCTTCCTCCGGCGGCTCCACCGCCGCGGGCGGCCGAGGATCACGAGGGCCATCGACTATGAGGATCTCCGCCACCGATCACCGCTATCACACTGATGCGCTTCTACGGAGCCAACCGACAGATCGAACAGCCAGAGGGATTCGCTGGGCTCGACAGCCGCGACTTGGGCGGTGGCTGTCGACGAGCCACCGCGTGCTTCACCCATCGCCGAAGCCTCGATCACCAAAGGCGCTTTTGCGCTGGTGGGAGATCAAGGGCGATCGATAAGGAGTCGACCGACACGGAGTCGACGGTTGCCGAGAAAACGCCGCGAACACATGCGCTGAAGGCCGCCTCACGGACGGGAGCGCCGACGTCAAGAGGGGCTTCGAGCCATGCGGAGTCGCGGGGCGACAAAAGTGAGAGCACCGAGACGGATCTTGTGCCCTCACCCAAAACTCCGTAAGTCATCATGATGAAGGTACTCGAAGTACTGCAACTCCTCCACAAATCGCTAAAACACCGCCCCACGGTGGGCGCCAACCGTCGTGGTTCTATGTCCCGATACAAGAGAAGTAGGGGTAGGTTAAGGAGAGGCGATGTCCTAGCTATGGAGCAGTTGTGAGACAAAGGATGTACGAGTTCAGCCCTTCTGGAGGAAGTAACAGCCCCACGCCCTTGAGCCCCGAGGCGGTCGAGTGGATTATGAGTATGAGTATTACAAGAATCTGAACCCTTCTATCTGTGGAGGGGGTGGCTTATATAGAGTGCGCCAGACCCCAGCCAACCCACGTAATAGAGGGAAATAAAGTACATTGCTAGGGGTTATCGTAACGCCTCATAAGGTGCTTTAACTATCATTAAGTCTATTCAATAGCAAGCCGCTGTAATCATGGAGTGCCTTCGACCTTCTCGGTGGTCGAGTGAGTCTTCATGGTCGAGTGAGTCTTCCATGGTCGAGTCCTTCCAGTCTGGTCGAGTGGATCCCTCTTTGGTCGACTGGAAGATGATCTCTTCTACGAGTGCCCTTGGGTAGGACGTTTAGGTCAGGCCTATGACCCTACCCTAGGTACATGAATCCATCAGGGGGTACACGGATTCAAGTCACATTGCTCAAATCAATGATATTTAGCTCATGCCTTAACTCGCAAAATCTTGCTTCATCCAAGGGCTTCGTGAAAATATCTGCAAGGTTATCATGAGTGTTGACATACTTGAGCTCGATCTCCCCTCGCCTAATGTGATCCCGGATGAAGTGATACCGAATCTCAATGTGCTTCGTCTTGAAGTGTTGCACCGGGTTGAGAGAAATCTTGATGGCACTCTCATTATCACACCAAAGAGGCACTTTGTCACAAATGACACCGTACTCCTTTAAAGTTTGCCTCATCCATAGGAGTTGAGCACAACAACTACTGCCGCCACATATTCCGCTTCGGTGGACGAGAGACACACAACTTTGCTTCTTGGAAGACCAACTTACCAAAGAGCAACCAAGAAATTGGCACCTCCTAAGTGAACTTCCTATCCACTTTGTCTCCCGCCTAATCGAATTGTGAAACCTTCAAGCTTGAAGTTTGCTCCTCTGGGCACCATAAGCCAAAGTTTGGGGTATGAGCCAAATATCGAAGATTCGCTGACCGCCACATAGTGACTTTCCTTCAAGGCGGCTTGAAACCATGCACACATCCCCACACTCAACATGATATCTGGTCTAGATGCACAAAGGTAAAGCAAGGAGCCAATCATGGAGCGATATTCCTTTGATCCACCGCTTACCATTGGGATCGGCGTCAAGTTGGCACTTGGTAGGCATTGGTGTAGTAGCCGGCTTGACATCACTCAGCTTGAATCTTTTAAGCATGTCTTGAGTGTATTTGGCTTGGTTGATGAAGGTTCCTTCTTCTTTGTTTGATGTCAAACGAAGGAAGAACTTCAACTCTCCCATCGAAGACATCTTGAACATGGAGGTCATGAGAGCGCAGATTCTCATTGAAAGCTTTGTTAGAGAACCAAAGATAATATCATCAACATATAGTTGGCATACAAACAACTCCCCTTCGACCTCCTTAGTAAAAAAGAGGGATCGGTTTGTCCAACTTCAAATCCACGATCTTGTAGCAACTCGGTAAGGTGGTCATACCACGACGTGGGGCTTGTTTAAGGCCATAGAGTGCCTTATCGAGTTGATACACATGTCCGGAAGTAGGGGTCCTCGAACCCGGGGTTGCTTGACATAGACCAACTCATTAATAGGACCATTAAGAAAAGCACTTTTCACATCCATTTGTTGCAACTTAAAGTTGTGATGGGAAGCATAAGCAATCAACAAACGAATGGATTCAAGACGAGCAACGGAGCAAAGGTTTCACCGTAGTCGATACCTCGACTTGGGAGTAGCCTTGTGCTACCAATCTTGCCTTGTTGCGAATGATGTTCCCATGAGCATCTTGCTTGTTCTTGAAGATCCACTTGGTTCCAATGACGTTGTGGTTCCCCGATGGTCTTGGCACCAATCTCCACACCTTGTTGTACTCGAAGTTTTTGAGTTCTTCATGCATGGCATTGAGCCAATCCGAGTCTTCGAGCACCTCATAGACCTTTTGGGGTTCAACACAAGAGAAAAACGCGTGATGTTCACAATAGTTTGCTAATTGTCTACGAGTGCTTACCCCCTTTCTTAGGCTTCCAACCACGTTTTCCATGAGATGGCCTTGGGTGGCGAGCTTGGAAGCAATCTTAGCGGCACGACGCTCTAATTCCTCCTCGGGTGTGGAAGGAGGAGGATTAACTTCATCATCTTGAGCGCCATCTTGAGCTTGTTCTTGATCTTGAACTTGCTCGAGGGGGAGAACTTGACCTTGGGCATCATTTAGAGATTCACCACCATCTTGAGGTTGATCTTACCTTTGGTCTTGTTCACGAGGATGAGGGCCTTCACTTTGTTCTTCGGAAGCGTGTGTGTGACACCCCAAAAATTTTAACCTTGTTTTGTTAGATAAAATTTTACCATAAAACTTAAACTTTTGTTTTCTGAACTTTCTTTTGATTTCAGAACCATTCTTCCCTTTATTTTTATGGAGTTTTTACCTCAACTGAAAAACTTACCAATTTTATTGGACTCTTTTACCCTCTCAAATAAAACAATTCTTTTATCAGTAGGATTATTGATATAATTATTTTCCCCCTGAGCTTTATTTCTCTAATTTTGTTTTTCATAAGTTTAGGGTCCCATTTGCACTGCAACCCTTTTATAAATTCATTCAAAAATCCCACCAAAATTTGGAGATGTCATGTGATATTTTTAAACCACTTTTATGCAAGAATATCTTCTTTCCATTGGAGATTTTGAGCTCTACACCATTTATTCAAATCTGGTCCAGTGGGCAGATTTGCACTACAGCCTATTTAAATATTTCTTTAGAGCCTTCACCAAAATTATGGGATGTCAGTGGTAGCATGCATTTCAACTTTATGCAAAAACCTAGTGATGTTCTTTGGAATAATTTGAGTGAATCAACCTCTTTTCTATTCTGGTCCAACTTGAGGTTTTGTACAGCAACCACATTTTTAGTTGCTCCTTTATCCAGGATTCCTTTTCCTACTTGTAGTCCTCCCTGCTAAACCCCTAAGTCTAGGAGCATGCACCCATTGGATCATTTTTGGTTCATGTAGTAATGCCATTTACCTCCGTCTGTAATCAAGTCTTGCAAAATTGCACTATCAAGTTTGTGCTTCCACAAACTAACCTCACAACCCTCTCTTTCATCCAAAGAGACCCCACTCTAGAAGATTTGGCCACCCCAAGAAATGCCTAGGTGCCTGTGGCATTTGGTCAAACACCTTGAGAGCATGGACAGTTTGGGCATGAGTTTTGTTTACATTAGAACCTGGATCCCCGACTGCACCAGCATGTTCATGGTTTTGCCCTAACCTATAACCCCACCCTGCTAACCCTCTTGTGGTTTAGAGCCCCCTAACATGCCTTAGCATTTCGTCGAGCACATTCCGTGCGTGCAATCGGGCGAGCAGATCACGCTTTGCACGTGCCGCGCCTCGAGCCACCGCTGTCGCGCCTGGTTTTGCCCGCCTGCAGAGCCACGCCACTCACCCCTCACCACATCACGCCAAGCAGCCCCGGTGCCCTACAACATCGCCTGCTAGAGCCCCTTGGCGCACGCCGGTCTCAGCAGCTGCTCTGCTTCGCTGATGCCGCCCAAGCCACCAGCCGCCGCCACCGCCTCGAGCGGCTCAAGCTCATCCGCAACCTCGCCCTTCTAGCACAAGTCGCCACCACGCCGCCTCTAGCTACAGAATGGCGGTCGCCGGCAACCTTATCCCCGCCATGGAACCACCTTGACTCGCTTATTTAAGGAGCTCGAGCTCCTCCGAGCACTCGGCAGTCTCACACCGTCCTCCTAGTGCCCCTGCTGCTGCCAATTGAAGAGGAAGAGGCCGTTTTCCCGACTCCGCCAGCCACACCACTGCGCCCCTGCCTGCTCCGCACAACCAGAGCCTCCCACCCCCAACACCACCGCTTGATCCCCTTGAACTCCGCAGAGCTGCCTAGCCTCCCAGCGCAGCCGAGGAACCACCATGGCTGAACCCCAAATCCACCGTAGCCTCCCTCCGCCAGCAGAGCCGGCCGGGTGATTCTTCCACCACCGTGACCCTACAACCACCGGGAGGACCGCCTAGGAGTGGCGGATCCATCCTCGCACTCGGGTGCCTCGAGGAACCGCCTGTCACGGCGAAAGCATCGCCGAGCCCGCAGATCGGCTCGAAAGAGGAGGGAGGAGGCGAGGAGACTAGTCAAACCTGACTAGTGGGCCCTCGACCCACTGCACTGACTCCCACGCCGTCCACGCTGGATAAGTGGAAGCAAAACCCCAAAGACGCCTCCTCGCCACGTAAAGTGTATTTTCCTTTTGAAACGTTTTTTCTCGCTTATTTTAAAAAATGATTTTACCAAATCTTTGACTGGCTATAACTTTTAAATACAACTCCAAATGGATTGATTCTTTTCCTACACCTCTCAAATTCTGTCTAGTTTATTTTCAGATTTATTTGAAAAAATTTCAAACAACTTTTTGTGCTGTTTTGGAAATGTGTGTTAATTCAAATTTATTTAAAATAGGATTTTAGAGAGAGAGGAGAAAACTTTCAAAAGTTTTAGGATGCACCCTGCCCCTCCACAACTTGAAGGCAAGCATCCTGAACCCTGGCATAATATTTTTGATGTGTTGGTTGGCACGATTATAACACCACCTTATTTCGGAAAACTCATTATTCTATGTGGTGATATGATCCTTTGCATGAATGCATATTAGTGATTTCCTTGCTGTTGGAAATGAATATACTTGTGATGGTAATCATCCTCATGTGCCTTGCATGCATGACGGAAAGGAATCCGGGAAAGCCTCTGCCTTGGGTAGGCATGAGCTTGTCGCCGGTTTCCATCGGGACGGTTATGTCCGTAGATGGCATAGTAAGGTATAATGAGCGTGATTCTGCTGGTTGAAATATTTTGTTATACATGTCATGTAGGGAATTTATAAACCTCCTGAGTCACCATAGATCGAGTCTTGTTCCAAGAACCCCCATACTTGTTTCAGATTACCACTTGTCCCTACAACAAGTAGGGTACGGTTCAAGAAGTCGTCAACCCTTTCAAGCACACACCGCATGTGAGAGGCCATGGTGGAAGATACCGTTGTAGCCAGTAGGCAGGCCACCTAGTCCGGGGCATGTGTGTTTCCGGTTGGGACCGAGAGGAGACCACCCTTAGAGCGCCATGATATAAATTTGATCCCATGCTACGCGAGGTTGTAGCCTCCCACTTAGAGTTTTGCTTGACAGTGTCGTGGGTGATTCCATACACCGTGAGTTGTCGGTGTGTGCAAGTCGTGTGTTTTCAATTAAAAGACCGAGACGGAATTAGTCTTGATGGACTAAAGGAACTGCTGCTTGTGGGTAAAGAGTACACCCTCCGCAGAGATTAGATCTATTCGAATAGCTGTGTCCATGGTTAAGGACTACAGCCTGGGATGGGTTAAGTGTCGGTCTTAGTGTCGGTATTCGGAGGAGAAATTGCTAAACCAGAACTTGGATTGTGACTTGTGACTTGTGATGATTATGATTATTATTCTTATGGACTAACCCATTATATCATTGAGTATCCCTGGGATGGTTCTACCTCCTGGATATTCATTGTGATCATTTATTTTATAAGCCCTTTATGTGGTGTCGCTGAGACGCCTCGATCGTGGCATTGCTTGTTATTTTACTTTATAAGCCCTTTATGTGGTGTCGCCGAGACGCCTCGATCGTGGCATTGCTTGTTATTTTACTTGATAAGCCCTTTATGTGGTGTCGCTAAGACGCCTCGACTATGGCATTGCTTGTTATTTATTTACTTTATAAGCCCTTTATGTGGTGTCGCGAGACGCCTGGAATCGTGGCATTGCTTGTTATTTGTTTACTTTATAAGCCCTTTATGTGGTATCGCTGAGACGCCCGACTGTGGCATGCTTGTTATTTGTTTACTTTATAAGCCCTTTATGTGGTGTCGCGAGACGCCTCGATCGTGGCATTGCTTGTTAATTATTTACTTTATAAGCCCTTTATGTGGTGTCGCATGACGCTCGATCATGCATTTTATTTCCACTCCATTATTGCTTATTCGTGTTGCATATAAATAACCTGCTTGCATGCATAAAAGATTTTTATTTATGACCCATTTATGTGATCGAGAATATTTCAAAGGCATGATTATCATTTATATTATCCCTGTGTTCATAATGTTTATGCAGTACATTCAAAGTACTCACCGGCTTGTCCCTCGCTATTGTCTTGGCCAGATTTCTTGCTTGAGAGGAGCGTGCCAGGACGACAGCCCCGAACCTAAGCAGTGGTGGTAGCAGCCTCGTGAAGATAGGAGTTAACCTGGTCACTGTTCCTGTGGGAAATGGAGTCCCATAGACACCGATGATCCACAAACCGCTCCGCCTCAACCACTAGAAACCATTTGTTGTACTCCACAGCCGAATGGTCTTGTACTACATATTTTGTATTTTGCTTGGAATTTCAGATCAAGTTGGTGCCTCATCACCTAACAAGAATCCTGGGCTGGTGAGCACAACGCCATTTTCTCGAAATTAATACCCGAAAACCGTCATGACAGACTTGGTATTAGAGCCAGTCTGACCATTGGCTAATTCTATCTTAGCCGTCGAAAAACTTAGGCAAACCAACCCACCGACCTTAACCAAACCCCAGCCAAGCTTCTCATGCAAGATAGCCACACAAAGGACTCGACACTTTTGGCAATTGGTGCCCAACCTATCAGCCTTAGCCTCTGTCGATCACGCTGCTAGTGACCGACACCTATATTGTCCCATTCGCAATCGTATGAAGGAAGACTCCGTCCCCTTTTTCTATAAAAAGGGCACGCTGGCCTCACCCAGCACAGCCTCTACCACAATCCGAGCCATAATGCCCGCCCTGTGCAGCACAATGAGACCACAAGAACCAACCTTGGAGGCTTTGTGACCATACTCTCAATCCTCACCACCGTGTTTATGTGTTAGAAGAGCCCCTGCAATATGTTGTGTACCAAGGACCCATGAGCGTGAGAGCCACAATTCTGGACCACTATACACATCTACGGTAGGGGTCTAGCGCCCGAGCGCCTTACAGTGTTCACCGAAGGACGACTTCCTTTGAGCCACAAGCCGCCCAAATTAGCGGCGCGAGAGGTTATAGTTCAACTCCCGCACTTGTCGCCTCAGAGTTAATCGTCGCCGCTCCACTACTACCCCAGATGTGAAGGGTATGGCAGACCACCCCAAGTTGCCAACGGAGATCACGAGATAGATCCTCTTTGTTGCACCTAGTGCGCTATGTAGGTGCACTAGAGGAACTGCTCGATCAAATCACCATTGATCTAATCGCAGCTCGTGGAGAGCTGGTTCACCGAGCCCCGCAAAAGGAGAGGACGAGCCCGATGTCGACAACCCGTCGCAGGCTATTCGACACCCGATCGAGACTCGAGGTCTCCCCAGCCATTGGCCAAGGTGCTTTGATGACCCCTGTATGCTTGTCAGCTTTTTGGGAGCACACTCCAACGGGTTGTGGCCAACAATCCCGAGATGGTCATCATTGCTACCCCGACCTCGCAGCCCTCAACCCTCCAGCCTAATCCCGATAGTGAGAACCGAGGAGAAGCCTCAAGATTCCACAAGGCACGCCCGCTGATATAAACGAGGTAGACTAAGTCACTCGAGTAGTGTCGAGTCTCAATGTATCCTCGCTTTGTAATCTTGCGATCTCATAAATAAACGCCACCGTCGTTGTGCCACCGTAACCTTGCATGGATATGTCAAGATGCAGTTGTAATTTTTTATCCCGGCACGTATACTAAAACCACCTCGACGAATTCCCCGTTGGATACGCCACTTTAGTGAGATGTGTATCTCGTGGCTTTGACTCGACCTTCGAGCTGAACTGCATATTAATTACATTTCACCACGGTAAAGTTTACCCAGCTCCAAGAAGTTATAAAAGGCCACCGCAAGTGACCTTGCCAAGCACCCTCACCTTGTGCACCATCCTCACTACCGCTTTGCCATGCCGAGCCCTAGTATTTATCTCGAGAACCCCGATGCAACCCCGGTAGTTTTGTCAAAATATTGTGGATTTTACCCGCAGCACTATGGGTTCTACCCAGCCACCCCAAAGACGAGCTGTTCAAATCGAGAATCACCCACCCACCTCGAGATATTGGGCAGCAGGCACATCCCTCCCGTTAACTCAAACCAAGACCCAACGGAGGTCTCCTTCGTGGGGAAATCTATGCTAACCCCACATATGGCCATAGAAGCTGCTGCGACGAAGCGCTTTGCTTCGCTTCGATTCATGGGTACCCTATGCCGAACGAGGGTATTATTACTTTCCGAGCCGCAAAGACCCGGAGAAGTAACATCTTTCCCCGTGGACTAATTGAGAGAGACCCAATGCTGGCCAACCTTGTCCAAGACGTCATCGCCAAGAGCATTTAACCCAACGTGTGATGGGTTATCTCCAGAGCTCTCGGATTTAAATCCTCGATCGCCATCGGTAGATCATCGAGGTCCCGACCAGAGAGACACATACATCGACCGGTCAATCCACTTCCGATAGAAGAAGAGTGTGTCCTCGCATCGTAGACGCTTTCTTGGAACCCCGCCCGCCATAGCCATTTTAGACGCCATCGCTGTGTTTATTATTGCAACATTTATTTATGTGTTGTAACTTATGCGTGGTACCGAGTTTGTGTGACGAGTCAATTATTTGGCTTCTCCTAATGTGTGTAGTTTTTTTGTCGTGGTTTATTTTCCTTTAAAATTTACCGATTTCTCGCGAAAAAATCCTCGAGTAAGATTTCTTTCCGGAGCTGCTACATCTATGCCTTCTCACGACATGGGATTTTTCTTATTCACGCAGCACCACAAAGAAAGCAGACTCACAACCACAATCACTCGAACACATACATCGCTATAAAACCTTGCAACCGTGTTGCATCTAATCAACACCTCCCGACAACGGTCAAGACCCGACACACCCCACTTACTCGTCGATCACCGCCATGAGAGCCAACACCGAAGGGCAGATCGCGACGATCATCAAGGATCATCACACACAGAGCACGGAGAACCCCAAGACGGCCGCCAACCCTCCGCACACCAGATCACGTGCATCAGTCCGCACCACCGCCATTAGAGCCTCGCCGAGCTTCTGCAAACGAAAAACAGAGAAGAAGGAAGGAGAAGGAGGAGCAAGGCCTGTGTGAGGAAGAAGAGAAGAACACCTCGGCCGCTTTATAGCTCGAGTTCGTGTACGGTGGGCGAGGTTCACCAGCCGCTTGTCGCCTCGACACCGGTGTTCGAGGCGAATCCACGAGCAAAGGCCGACAACAAGACCGCCCACGAAGTGAGTGCACCTGCACCGCAGCTAGCACGCCGCGCACTACCGTGAGTACGCCCTAGATGCCCACGCGCAGGCGTCGCCGGTGGAGAAGCGCAAAGCGCAAGGAGAGAGGAAGAAGAAAGAGCCAGAGGAAGAAGAAGAGTTTGACAAGGGCCCCGGGTCCACTTGTCACCAGAGGGAGCACTGTGTTTCGGGCACGACAAAGCGATTTTAAGATTTAGAATTTATTCTAAATTTATATCCAGCATAGAAATCGCTGCTTTTTGTCCCTAACCGTGATTTTTCCACGCAGCTCTAGTGTCCCACATCGTATTTTTGCACCACTTATTGCCCTCTCATCAGAGCCGCTTACCGCTTAAGAAATTGTTTCAATTGTAAAAATATTTTTTCAAAAATCAATCTTAGCAAATCTCGAGGACTAGATTTTTCTTAAGGGGGTAGTGTTAGACACCCCAAAAATTTTAACCTTGTTTTGTTAGTTAAAATTTTACCATAAAACTTAAACTTTTGTTTTTCGGACTTTTTGACTTCGTAACCATTCTTCCCTTTATTTTTATGGAGTTTTTACCTCAAGTGAAAAAATTACCAATTTTATTGGACTCTTTTACCCTCTCAAATAAAACAATTCTTTTATCAAGAGGATTATTGATATAATTATTTTTTCCTCTGCTTTATTTCTCTAATTTTGTTTTTCATAAGTTTAGGGTCCCATTTGCACCGCAACCCTTTTATAAATTCATTCAAAAATCCAACCAAAATTTGGAGATGTCATGTGATGTTTTTAAACCAGTTTTATGCAAGAATATCTTCTATCCATTGGAGATTTTGAGTTTACACCATTTATTCAAATCTGGTCCAAAGCAAGATTTGCACTACAGCCTATTTAAATATTTCTTTAGAGCCTTCACCAAAATTATGGGATGTCAGTGGTAGCATGCATTTCAACTTTATGCAAAAACCTAGTGATGTTCTTTGGAATAATTTGAGTGAATCAACCTCTTTTCTATTCTGGTCCAACTTGAGGTTTTGTACAGCAACCACATTTTTAGTTGCTCCTTTATCCAGGATTCCTTTTCCTACTTGTAGTCCTCCCTGCTAAACCCCTAAGTCTAGGAGCATGCACCCATTGGATCATTTTTGGTTCATGTAGTAATGCCATTTACCTCCTGTCCAGAACTGAAGTCTTGCAAAAATTGCACTATCAAGTTTGTGCTTTCCACAAACTAACCTCACAACCCTCTCTTTCATCCAAAGAGACCCCACTCTAGAAGATTTGGCCACCCCAAGAAATGCCTAGGTGCCTGTGGCATTTGGTCAAACACCTTGAGAGCATGGACAGTTTGGGCATGAGTTTTTGTTTACATTGTGAACCAGATCCCCTGACCAGACCAGCATGTTCATGGTTTTGCCCTAACCTATAACCCCACCCTGCTAACCCTCTTGTGGTTTAGAGCCCCCTAACATGCCTTAGCATTTTGTCAAGCACATTCCGCGGCGTGCTCGGGCGCGAGCAGAGCACGCTGCTTTGCACGTGTCGCACCTGAGCCGCCGTCACGCCATCTGGTTTTGCCCGCCTGCAGAGCCACGCCACTCACTCCTCCTCACCACATCACGCCAAGAAGCCCATGGTGCCCTACAGCACCGCTGCCAGAGCCCTTGGCGACACGCCGCATCCGCAGCTGCTCGCTCTCGGTCTTAAGCCGCTTGCCACCGGCCTTCGCCAGCTTCCTCGAGCGGCTCAAGCTCATCCGCAACCTCGCCCTTCTAGCACAAGTCGCCGCCACGTCGCCTAGTTACGTAATGGCGGCGGCTGGCAACCTTATCCCGGCCGCCAGGAACCACCTTGACTCGCTTATTTAAGGAGCCCCGAGCTCCTCCGAGCACTCCGGCTGCCTCACACCGCCCTCCTAGTGCCTCTGCTGCCGCCAATTGAAGAGGAAGAGGCCGCCTTCCCGACTCCGCCAGTTCGCCACCCGCCTCCTGCCCGCTCGCACAACCAGAGCCTCCTCGACCCCCAACACCACTGCTCGATCCCCTTGAACTCATGGAGCTGCCTAGCCTCCTAGGCGCAGCGAGGAACCACCATGGTCGAACCCCCAACCACTCAGAGCCTCCCTCCGCCGCAGAGCTCCGCCGACGATTCTCTCCACCACCGGCGACCTTACAACCACGGGAGGACCGCCTAGGAGTGGCGGATCCATCCTCGCACTCGGGTGCCTCGAGGAACCGCTGCTCACCGGCGAAGCATCACCGAGCCCCACATCGCTCTCGGACAGAGGAAGGAGGAGGCGGGGAGACTAGTCAAACTCGACTAGTGGGCCCTCGACCCACTGCTGACTCGCTCGTCCACGCTGATAAGTGGAAGCGAAACCCCCAAGACGCCTCCCCTCCACGAAAGCGATTTTCCTTTGAAACGTTTTTTTTACTGTTTTATTTTAAAACAGATTTTTACCAAATCTTTGAATGGCTATAACTTTTAAATACAACTCCAAATGGATTGATTCTTTTCCTACACCTCTCAAATTCTGTCTAGTTTATTTTCAGATTTATTTGAAAAATTTTCAAACAACTATTTGTGCTGTTTTGGAAATGTGTGTTAATTCAAATTTATTTAAAATAGGATTTTGAGAGAGAGGAGAAAACTTTCAAAAGTTTTAGGATGCACCCTGCCCTCCACAACTTGAAGGCAAGCATCTTGAACCCCGGCATAATATTTTTGATGTGTTGGTTGACACAATTATAACACCACCTTATTTCGAAAACTCGTTATTCTATGTGGTGATACGATCCTTTTCATGAATGCATATTAGTGATTTCCTTGCTTTTGGAAATGAATATACTTGTGATGGTAATCATCCTCATGTGCCTTGCATGCATGTTGGAAAGGAATCCGGAAAGCCTCCGCCTTTGGGTAGGCCTCGAGCTTGTCACCGGTTCTGCCGCGGACGGTTATGTCCGGTATGGCATAGTAAGGTATAATGAGCGGTGATTCTGCTGGTTGAAATATTTTTGTTATACATGTCATGCAGGGAATTTATAAACCTCCCGAGTCCACCATAGATCGAGTCTTGTTCCAAAGAACTCCCCACACTTGTTTCAGATTACCACTTGTCCCTACAACAAGTAGGGTACGGTTCAAGAAGTCGTCAACCCCTTTCAAGCACACACCGCATGTAGAGGCCATGGTGGAAGATACTGGTTGTAGCCGGTAGGCAGGCCACCTGGTCCGGGGGCATGGGTGTTTCCTGTTAGACCGAGAGGGAGGCCACCCCTTAGAGCACGCGATATAAATTTGATCCCATGCTACGTGAGGTTGTAGCCTCCCACTTGAGTTTTGCTTGACAGTGTCGTGGTGATTCCACACACCGTGAGTTGTCGGTGTGTCCAAGTCGTGTGTTTTCAATTAAAAGACCGAGACGGAATTAGTCTTGATGGACTAAAGGAATCCGCTGTCGTGGGTAAAGAGTACACCTCCGCAGAGATTAAATCTATTCAATAGCCGTGTCCATGGTTAAGGACTACCGTCTGGGATGGGTCAAGTGTCGGTCTTAGTGTCAGTCTTCGGAGGAGAAATTGTTAAACCAGAACTTGGATTGTGACTTGTGACTTGTGATGATTATGATTATTATTCTTATGGACTAACCCATTATATCATTGAGTATCCTTGGGACGGTTCTACCTCCTGGATATTCATTGTGATCATTTATTTTATAAGCCCTTTATGTGGTGTCGCTGAGACGCCCGACTGTGGCATTGCTTGTTATTTTACTTTATAAGCCCTTTATGTGGTGTCGCTGAGACGCCCGACTGTGGCATTGCTTGTTATTTTACTTGATAAGCCCTTTATGTGGTGTCACTAAGACGCCCGACTGTGGCATTGCTTGTTATTTATTTACTTTATAAGCCCTTTATGTGGTGTCGCTAAGACGCCTCGATCGTGGGGCATTGCTTGTTATTTGTTTACTTTATAAGCCCTTTATGTGGTATCGCTGAGACACCCGACGGTGGCATTGCTTGTTATTTGTTTACTTTATGAGCCCTTTATGTGGTGTTGCTGAGACGCCCGACTGTGGCATTGCTTGTTAATTATTTACTTTATAAGCCCTTTATCTGGTGTCGCATGACACCTCGATCGCTATACATTTTATTTCCACTCCATTATTGCTTATTCGTGTTGCATATAAATAACCTGCTTGCATGCATAAAAGATTTTTATTTATGACTGACGATGTGATCATAGAATATTTCAATGCATGATTATCATTTATATTATCCCAAGAAATTATAATGTTTGTGAGTACATTCAAAGTACTCACCGGCTTGTCCTCGGCTATTTTCTTGGCTAGATTTCTTGCTTGGAGAGGAGCATTGCACGACAGCCCCGAACCTAAGCAAAGGTGGTAGCAGCCTCACAAGATAGGAGTTAACCTGGTCACTGTTCCTGTGGGAAATGGAGTCCCATAGACACCGATGGTCCACAAACCGCTTCCGACCACTAGAAACCATTTGTCAGACTCACAGCCGTAATGGTCTTGTACTACATATTTTGTATTTTGCTTGGAATTTCAGATTGTTGGTGCCTCATCAGCCTAACAAGAATCTCGGGCTGGTGAGCACAACGGGCATTTTCTGGAAATTAATACCCGGAAAACCGGTCGCGACAGTGTGGATTTGGGGAGGTGATGGCTCCACTTGAGTGGAGCATTGTCCTTCTCCTTCGGCCACAAGGGGTTCCTCAATGGGTAGGATTTGACCAATACCCATTCTTCTTATGGCTTGGGGAGGAATTTCATCACCTACATCACAGGTACCACTTTTCTCCACTTGGGAGTCGTTATTTTCGTCAAACTCCACGTTACATCGCCTCTCAATGAGTCCGTGGACTTGTTGAGAACACGGTAAGCATGAGAGTTTGTAGCATAACCAACAAATATGCCCTCATGAGCT
The DNA here is from genome assembly GCA_021437245.1 of Aegilops speltoides. Lineage (NCBI taxonomy): Eukaryota > Viridiplantae > Streptophyta > Magnoliopsida > Poales > Poaceae > Aegilops > Aegilops speltoides. The sequence continues at coordinate 3,275 of JAHHZJ010003064.1, read as the reverse complement.
CTAGCCTCAAATTTAGACAAACGAACACCTTTCTTGAGAATGAAACACTTACAACTGAACACCCGGAAGTACTTGACGTTGGGCTTGTTGCCGGTGAGTATCTCATAAGGAGTCTTGTTCAAGCCTTTGCGAAGATAGAGTCGATTGGATGCATGACATGCGGTGTTGATGGCTTCGCCCAAAGTTGTATGGAGACTTGAACTCCGCATCATGGTCCTAGCCGCATCCATCAATGTCCAGCCTTCCTCTCCGCAACACCATTTTGTTGAGGGGTGTATGGAGCAAAGATATTGGTGCTTGATCCCTCATCACTAAGAAACTCATCCAAGGTGTAGTTCTTGAACTCGTGCCGTTGTCACTTCGATTGTCAAGATCTTTGCATTATGTTGACGTTGAGCTTCATTTGCAAAGTCGATGACGGTTTGTTGAGTCTCACTCTTCCTCTTGAAGAAGTATACCCAAGTGTATCTTGAATAATCATCCACAATTACTAAGCAATACTTTCTACCTCCAAGACTATCAAAGATGGAGGCACAAAGAGATCCATGTGAAGGAGCTCCAAGGGTCTCTTCGAGTAGATGATAGTTGAGGAGGGTGAGCCTTCTCATGAAGCTTTCCTTCAATACAAGCACTACAAGCACGATCTTTGGCAAAACTAACATTTGTTAGTCCACTAACATGGTCCCCTTGAGAAGACTTTGCAAAGATCTCATATCGACGCATAAACAGCGATGCCAAAGCCATCCCACGCCAACTTTAGCCATTAGGCATGTCATGGTCTTAGTGGGTCACTCCAAAATTTAATCACATAGAGACCATTCTACATGCCCAACAAAGGCTACTTTAAGAGTCTTGCTCCACAAGAGGGCCACGGTATCAATGTCAAAGTAGGTAGCAAAACCCATGAGTGCAAGTTGACGAACGGAAAGCAATTGTATGCAAGGGACTCAACAAACATGACTTTCGATCGTTAGATCATGAGAAATGACAATCTTGCCGAGACCCAATACCTTAGAATGTGATGCATCACCCCACTCGACATTGGTGGGCATAGATGGAATCTCTTGCACGCCCACCACCAAGTCCTTGCTCCCGGTCATATGATTTGTTGCTCCACTATCGAGCAACCATGATCCCCACCCAAGCAAACACCTACAAGAGATCAATGCTTGGTTTTAGGTACCCATTTAGTAATGGGTCCTTTGATGTTAGTAACAAGGGTCTTGGGAACCCAAATAGACCATTCAATGTACTCATAAGGAGAACCAACAAATTTAGCAAACACATGTCCATCACTAGCACGGCACAACACATATGACGGGTTAAAGTCGCCGGCTTTGTTTGAGGAAATTCTTTTGCCCTTTTGGACATCAACTCCCTTCACTTTTTCTTTCTTCTCCTTCAAGCACCTCTCCTCTTTCACAAACGTTTGCTTGAGAGGAGGAGGACGCTTGGTCTTGTTGTTCTTCTTATTTCGCTTCTTGGACTTGGGTGCAAACCCAATTCCTTCCTTAGTTACAACTTCCTTTGATTGCTCAAAAGGTCGTTGAGGTTTTTCTCACCTTGAATGCATGTCACAAAGGCCTTTCTCAAGTTGATCCTTCAACTTGGCATTCTCTCCACAAGATGCACATGCTCACAACACGGGTTAGTAGCACATGCATTATCAATTAATACCATATGAGGAAAGGTGGCCTTTTCTTGATTAGCTTAACTTGGAGTTGAGCATGAGACTCCTTGAGGTTAGCTGTGAGCACCCTTCAAGACCTTGTGGGCCTTGTCAAGTATTTCAAACTCCTCTTGAGTCTAGCATGATCAACCCCAAGTTTAGCCTTCTCGAAGTTAGCACACGAGACACGATAAGAGCATGATCAAGATCTTTCTTTAACTTAGCATGGTCATCATTGTGTGACTCCTCAAAAGTCAAACGATGCACACGCCTTCCTCAAGAGCATTAGAGAGATCCGATATCTCATCGACATAGTCACGACTATGACCTTCCATCTTAGAGATGGTTTCTTCGTGAGCCTCGATCATGTCATTGGCTTCACTAAGTTGTTCCAAGAGAGCAACAAAGTGCTTCTTGGACTTACCCTTGAGCTTACTCATAAAAGACTCAAATTCATTTACTTCCTCATTAGACTCAACATGTTCATCAATGCAATCCTCCAAGGAGGGATTAGTAATGATGGTGGTTGTGATGTTGGGGGTTACCTTGTTTGAAGCTTTAGCCATGAGGCACTTGGCGGTGATGTTTTCATTGGGTGAATGAAAGAGAGACACCGGGGGAGTAGTAGCAATGGCAACGGATGCCATGGCCATTGCTTCTCCACTTTCATCATCATCGCCATCCTCTTGGTATTCTTCTTGAACCACCAACCCACGAGTTGGAGTCTTCTTGAAGTTGTTCTTGTTGGGAAGGACTTGGCTTTGTCTTTTTCAATGAATTTGCAACCATTGTCTTCCCCGCTCGTAAGGACAATCCGCATCTAAATGGCTCACATTGCCATAGTTGAAGCAATTTCTAACTCGTTGTTGCCCTTGATGCCACTTGAATTGTTCCTGTTGAATTGGGTCTTGAATTCTTCATAATCCAAAATTGTCTTGAAGCAAGGGCCATGTGCTCATGATAATCATACTTGGTGTCTTCGGATTAATCTCCTCATCTTCCACTTCTTCCTCTTCTTCCATGATGAACTGGCCTTCGAGCAAGGTTGGGCTTTGCCTTTGAGAACGGAGCACCGCATTGTCGGCGGTCTTGTCCAAGATGCTCATTGCAACGAACTCATCCAACACTTGACTTGAGGTCATGGAGGAAGTCCCGTCTGTGGACGAATGGAGGACATGGCCTTGTTGTAGGGCAAAATGGCATTGAGGAACTTTGCGATCCAATTGTCATCCGTGTCCTTGCTTCCATGATCTCTGAGTGAGACCATGAGTTTGGTCACTTTTCTAAAGAGCTCGTGAGGTTCTTCATCTTCTTTCATTGCAAACTCACGGCTTCATCTTGCACCACTTCATAGTTGGAGCGTTGAATGCTAGCACTTCCTCGATAAAGAGACTCCAACACATTTCCATGCTTCTTTAGCCATGGAATGAGGTCGAAGATGAGGGAGATCTTCGGGAAGGATTGCATCTTGAATGATGAAGAGAGCACTCTCATTGAATTGATTGTCCACGGCTGCTCGAGGGGTGAATTTGCTTGGGTCATGAGGATAGAAACCTTCTTCAATGATTCTCCAAAGGTTAGTGTTCACATTTTTCAAATGACGCTT
>JAHHZJ010003063.1:0-33496 GCA_021437245.1 Aegilops speltoides | reverse complement strand
TCCCGAAGCTCACCTCGAGGCGCTATGGGCGAGTGGTGTCGGATCTCGTGATGCCAATCCGCCGCCATTCACTAAGCCGCGCCGACCCGGTTGCGCGCGCAGCGACCGGAGTGCTCACGCCAGATGATGCTAAGCCGACGATCGCCACCACCAATCCTCCGCGTGCATGCCGAACTCACAACAGGGCAGTTGGCGGATTTCACATCGTCGACGCCTCCGCAGAGAGGGGAGGCCCGCTCGGCTGTTTAGCGCCCCACATGATTTCTATGAGGCTGCGCCAGTGCCTCAACTTCAACTTCACGGTTATGGAGCTGACGCGATGCGTCGAGGGAGATGTTCAAGCACGACGCCAATCATCCGTAGTGGTTCCAGCTGCCGCAGGCGTTGTCCCCTTGTGCACACCCCTCCCGATCAGATTCGCGTAATGATGCCAGAGTGCGACTCGCATGGGATAAGTGCAACCTGATAGAGCCCGCTGTCGAGGTCGCAGCAATTCTTCGACTTGGCGGAGGTGGCAGCCAACTCCGACGAAGCGTAAGCTCTCACCACGCCATCACCGCCAACGAGCCGGGCGACATTGCTAGTGGGCAGGCCGAAGAGGCGGGCGATTCGCTACCACGGGCGAAGTTTGGCTTCACGCTGGTGGAGGCGGATGTACTTGAGGCGGCAAGCCTTGCCGCCCGGGAAGATCTTGCCGGAGAAGGCGATGGCGGAGGGGAGGCCGAGGTCAAAGCGAAGCGAGCCCGCTGAGGGCGCGAGCGGCCAGCCGCTCGGTGAAACTTGCCGCAAAGTGAGCCCCCGCCGCAGCCTCACTCGACCGAGAAGGCGCCCGCCGAGCTGGGAGAGCTAGCAGAGGAGCAGGTTGCCCAGCAGCCGCGCGCTGCGGGGACACGCTTCCACCGCGTGCAAGCAACGCTGCTGGGCGGAGGATCCTGTGCTGCGCCGACACCGAGGCGGGTCTTCCCGGCCGCTATGCCCGAGCGAGACGCAGCCCCAAGAAGCAGCCGAGGGGAGCCACCTCCGCCACGCACGCCGAGAGGGCACTCGAGTTCGACCTTCCGCCGAGTCTGGCGATGATGAAGAGGAGGAGGAGGAGGAGGAGTAAGGCTTTCTTCTTACTGCATTTCTGTCTTTCTTTGATCCTTGTTGTTGTTTGCCTTGTATCTAATGTGCTTCTCCAAACCCCTTGCTCTGCCTCGTGACATTGGCGGAGAGGGCGGGCGAAGAGGGCCAAGGTCCCCGTGGTTAACATCGAGGACGCATCTCTGTCATGGCGCGCGTAAGATACGCCCCAGACCACCTTTGACGGACCCGGTCCCTTCCTCGTGAGAGAAGCTCCCAAAGACAGCCCCCAACAGTAGTGCATTGGTTTGCTTCTCTGTGGGGCACGATGGGTGCTTCTTCTTCCGCTAACATCTTGATTGTTGACTTTTGTATATAGGAGCAGAACAGTTCCCACCAGAGCAGCCGAGGTCGACCCGGAGGTGTCGCAAGCTTCGACCACGCCCACCATGGGCCGATTCCCCGATATGGGGAGCCCTCTGCAAGGAAGTGATCTCCGCAAGGGGCGGAACCAAAGGAGCCCCCGTGGTGGAGCCTATGATCACAGAGCTCAAAGACAGTGACCTCCTCGTCGGGACTCTCCCTTGGGTTCTCATGTTCTTCTTCTTTCTTCCTTTTGGATATTTGCTTGACTTTACTTTCTTCTTTTTTCCTATCTTCGCACTTCTCTGGGGATCCGGCGGAAACCGAGGCCACCCGCGAGGAGGGCGACGCTGCAACATCGAGGACGCTGTCACAGACGCAGGAAGAGGTCGGGCGCCGACGAGCCTGGCCGCGGAAGAGGCCGCCAAGGTTGCCGTGCAGAGCCGCCAGGGTCCGGTGGTTGACCGGGCGACCCGGAGGATGCAAGAGCGCAAGGCCTAACACTGATCGCTGGCTGACCGCCGACGACGCGGCCGGGTCTCCGAGAGGCCCCAGCCAGGTGCTTACTTGAAGGCCAAGCGCGAGGATATCAAGCTCCTCTGCATCGAGCCTGTACCGCTGAAGGAGAGGAGTTTGATGGGGAAGTACTTGCTCTCGCCGGGCAGCAAAGGTCGACGGTGCTGGCCAGCACCAGCGGGCGCAGTCCGAGGAGGAGCAACTGCCCGAAGTCAGTGTTACTTTACCACGCCCGCAAGCGCTTTGTCGCTACAGCGCGGAGTTGACATAGAGAAACATGCACAAGAGCTCCGGAACCGCAACCTGGAGGCCCTCCGATCCATTGCAGAGGAGAAGGCGCAGCCTTGGCAGGAGGCAAAGGAGGCGCTTATCCTGGAGAAGACTAAGCCGAGGAGCAGCAGAGGCTCGCCGCCGAGGAGATGTCCACGCTGGAAGGTGAGCTGACATGTAAGAAAGCCAGTCTGATAAATCACGAGGAGGAGCTCGAGGCACGGAGCGCCGCTATGGACACTCAAGGAGGCAAAGGACGAGCCGCGTCAGCCGAGGCCGCCAAGAAGGATTTAGAGGAGAGGCGCGGCGCCGAGGCGGATATGGGGAAGAAGAATGAAGAGCTTGCCGCACTCCAAGCGCTGAGAAGGACGTGACGCGCCCATGGCGAAGCCGTAAGTTCAGCTTGCCGAGAAGACCAAGGAGCTGAACGCCGCTAAAGACTCGAAAAGCCGATCTGAGCTGAATCGGCTACCTTTGGGGAGACGCTGACGCCGCCAAGAAGCGAGAGGACGACGGAGGAAGGAGCTCAAGGGCAACGTGGAGTTGCCGACGAGGGCCGCCGAGGCCTGTAACACATTCAAGACCACGGTGGAGCTCGACGAGGGCTTCGCCAAGAGACGCCACCATCGACGAGGAGCTGCGGAGCTGAACTTGACGGGCTTCGGTACTCTACCGAGGAGAATTCCACCTGCCGCCAAGCTTCACGCTTTTCAAGGATGTGGTGACGGCTCTCCAAGCAGCCTCGGGAAAGGACCTCAAGCAGTTCCGTCGACGAGTCGCTGCGTGATCTGCGCCGGGTCTTGGAGAAGGTGTTGGTGAAGGTCCTCTTCCGCAACCCGGCATCGACCTCTCCTGCCACCAAGAAGTTGCCGGAGGGCGCTGATCTTGAGGAGCTCAGTTACCATCGTCGCACCCATCGTGGACAAGGTGAACGAGGTCGAGGGTTTGCATACGGGCGCGTGGATTAGGCCGCCTTCTTCTCCCCTTTTTCTTGCTGTCGCTGCTTTAAGCATGAGAACAATTTAGTCAGGCCACAATAAGTCATTCTTGTAATATAACTCTATTCTCGGTAATCGCTATGTTATTTCTTTACTCGCTACATCCCTTGTATGCTTTTACCCCACGCTTTGAGGGAACTTGTCAAGAAACACACTTGCTCGAAAAGCGGAACATCAAGAGTCAAGGCGGCGCTGTTCGCAAGAAACCTTGTTGGGGCTAATTGCATCTCGCTTGTATTGTTGAGCGGGCTCGAAAAACAAAGCAAGGGCGCAACTTAGCCGCGAGTCGATTCCTCCGTGCACAGGTTTTCCATACAAGGCACGAACATTCAAGGAATATAACTTGAAAGATTTAAAATTGACTAGGCTCAAACTTTGGCGACTTAGCTTTTCTCATCATCCGCGCCTTAAGCAAGGCTAGATTCTTTCTGACGACGCCTCGTCCCCACTCTTTATCTTCTCTCTGCCCCCACTTGTGGGTGGAGGAATCTTCTTTTGAGAAGAAAGAAGAGAAAATAATGATATGGAACCCTAAGGTTCTTTATTGCTTATCAGGGTAAGTGCTGCACAAAGTGTCGATATACATGCAAGAAAAAGAAAGATGCACTGAATTTGACAAGATGTGCAGGCACATAAACTTTATTTATGCACGGAGCTGCGCCCGGCTTTGTACAAAGTGTTACATGCGATGCCGCAAGGCTTGTATAAAGGTGGTTGCCGGAACGGTTCCGCAATCGCGCCTTTATGGGTAAAACTTGCTAAGATGTTCTATGTTCCGTGAGTTGCTCACCGAATGCCATCTTCGTCTCAAGGCGGATAGCGCCGCCTAGTGACTCGCTTTCACCCGATAAGGGCCTTCCCACTTTGGCGCCAACTTGTTTGAATTCTTGGCGGATTGAACGCTACCGAAGAACAAGGTCGCCTCAAGCTTCGGGCGTTAACTTTGTGGCTATGATAGCGGGCGAAGAAGCTTGTCGGTAGCGTAGCAGCTCGCACAGAGTTCTCAAGACGATCCTCCTCGAGGAGCAGGCACATCTTGCCGCAGCTGCTCTTGCTCAAACTCATCATAAGCGAGCACTCGTGGCGCATCCGTGATACGAAGTTCCGGGGGAGAACTGCTTCGCTTCCATAGACAAGAGCAAAATGTGTCCGCCGCGGCTCGATTTACGCCGCCCCGATCGACCAAAGAACCACCGCAACCGCCGATCCAATTTTTTCCGACTTGTGCAGCTCCGTCGAAGTTCTGGTCTTGAGCTCAAGAAGCACTTCAGCGCTCGCCTCTCCGCTTGACCGCTGCTTCGGGTGAGCAACAGAGCGAAGCAGATCTTGGTGCCAAGATCTTGGACGACATGAAGGTGTGACTCAGAATTGTGTGCCATTGTCGGTGATGATCCCGTTAGGGATTCCAAACGGCAAACAATCGACCTAAAGAACTTGATCGCCGATCGTGCTGTCACCTTCCTCACTCGTTCCACTTCCACCACTTTGTGAACTTGTCGATTGCAACGCATAAGTACTCAAAGCCCCGACAACTCGGGAAAGGGGCCGAGGATGTCGAGCCCCTGCACCAAAAATGGCCAGGATAAAGGGATTGTTTGGAGAGCTTGAGCTGGTTGATGAATCTGTTTGAATGGAACCGCACGCTTCACACTTGGTTACTTGTGCAGCAGCATCCCGGAGGGCTGTCGGTTAGAAGAAACCTTGCCGAAAACCTTGCCGGCAAGTGTTTTGGCGCCAAATGTGGTGACCACATATGCCTCCATGTATCTCCGCCAACAGCTCTTGTCCATCTTCCCGGAAATGCATTTCAATTTCACTGTTGAATCTTTTTTCAGATAAAGATGTCATCGACAAACCGGTACATACTTGATTGCCGAGCTACTCTTTCCGCTTCTTCTTGTTCCTCGGAAGTTCTCCTGCTCAAAGGAAATGGACTATTGGTTGTGCCCATGCCGGAGCTTGTGGCTCGACAATGAGGACTAAAGGCGCAAAGGTTGCTGCAGAACATCCGCTTCGACGGCAAGGATCGTGGATCCCGCCGAGCGTGATGTTCCCCGCAAGCGTGTTGGGACACAGCTTGTCGGGAGCGCCGCTTCAACGGAGCAAGCCTTGGGGCTTGTCCGAGCAGATCGCCTCAGCTTCTTCGTGTTGATCCTGGGAACCTTCTTGGCGGCGGCTTCGGGAGCTCTCGCCGGAAGTGGTCGCCAAAGAGCAATTTTCTTCTTGCTGTTCTATCCATTGATGGTGTGACGGATGGTTGAGTCAGCTTGAGCACAAAAACTCCCTGGTTCCATTGTGCAACTTGAGGCGGCACATTTTGACAAAGCCATCCGCAATGTCGCTCGAGCCCTTGAACATGTTCCATTTGTAGGCCGTCAAAATGTTCCTCTAGCTTCCTCACTTCATCAATGTATGCTTCCATCAACGGACTCGTAATCTTTGTTGACTTGGCGACGACAAGTCTGTGAGTCACCCCGACAATGAGCTTTTTGATCCCAAGTTCAGCTGCGATCTCGAGTCCGCAAGCAAACCCTCATACTCTGTGGTATTGTTTGTTGCTTGCTCCTTGGGAAAGTGCATTTGACCACGACTTTGAGGTGCTCTCCGGGGGGCAACGAGTAGTACGCCAAGACCGGCGCTTTGCAGCGAGAAGGCACCATCAAAGTACATGATCCATTCTTTGCTAACTTCTTGACGGGATGCTCTTCTCCGAGTTTCTTCATCCGTGTTGGCGCCCATTCTGCTATAAATTCTGCCAAAGCTCGGCTCTAAATAGTTGAAGTACTTTCAAACTTGAGGCCAAAGCTTGACAATTCCAAAGGCCCACTGACAATCCTCGCCTGTTGCTTCGGATTCTGCAAGATCCTCTTCAACGGAAAGCGAGTGACAACCGTGATCTCATGTGCTTGAAAATAATGGCGAGCTTTTGAGGCCATGAGTAGGCCGAAGCAACTTCGCACACCGTAGTACCTTGATCTAGCCCCGCAAAGGGAACCGACAAAGTAAACTGGGCGCTGCACCTTCTTCTTCGTGTTTCTTCGGCAATCGCAGATCCATCCTTGGTGGAGCCGAACTCGCCGGATCGACTTGCCGGGCCGAGCTTGTCGGAGAAGCCCTCGCTTGTCGCCGACTCGCTTGCCGTGGGCTGCCGGCTCATCATCCGCCTCCCTTTCCGCCACTAACGCAGCACTAACCACTTGATTGGTTGCCGCCAGGTATAGCAGCAACTTCTCTTGTGGCTTAGGTGCGACAAGTGTTGGAGTGGAGGACAAATATTTCTTCAAGTCTTGCAGCGCAGCCTCCGCTTCCGGAGTCCATTTCATGGGACCCGCCTTTTCAAGATTTTGAAAAATGGCAGGCGCGTTCAGCAGACTTGGAAATGAATCTACTAAGAGCAACGAACGCAGCCGCAAGCCTTCGCACATCCTTGACGCGCTTTGGTGCTTCAATTTGCTCAATGGCCTTGATCTTGTCGGGATTGGCTTCAATCCTCTCGAGATACAAAGAACCCGAGAAGCTTGCCGGAAGGAACTCCAACACACACTTCTCGGTTCAACTTGAGATTGACCTTGCGCAGATTTGCAAAAGTCTCATCCAAATCTTGGATAAGAGTCCTTTGTCCTTGCTCTTGACCACTATGTCATCCATGTAAGCTTCTACATTCCTGCAGCAATGTGGCTCAAAAGCATGGCTGACTACCCTTGCAAATGTTGAACCAGCATTCTTAGTCCGAAGGCATCCGCACGAAGCAAAGACGCGCTACATGGAGTAATGAATGCGGTTTTCTTCATCCTCTTCGCCATGAAGATCTGATGATATCCTCGAGTATGCATCAAGGAATGAAAGCAGATCACATCCCGCCGTGGAGTCAATAACTGGTCAATGCGCCGCAGGGGAATGGATCCTGGGACAAGCTTTATTAACATCGCGAAGTCAATACAAAGCCTCCACTTCCCGCTTGCTTTGGCGCACGATCACCGGATTGGCTAGCCACGCCGGATGGAGTACTCCTCGACCAGGCCCGCCGCTTCCAACTTCTTGATTTCTTCGCTATGAACTCTTGACGCCCATCGCTTGCTTTCTCGACTCTTTGCTTGACGGGCCGCACAAGGAGGGAAGACGGCAAGGTGGTGCTCAATCACTTCCTCGAACACCGGGATGTCGATGGTTGCCATGCAAACACATCGACATTCGCCGCAGAAAGCAACGAGCGCCGCTTCCTATTTAGGATCAAGCGTGGCACCGATGGTGAAGGTACCACCAGCTGCCGCCCTCCTTGGCGCCACTTTCTTGGTCTCCGTGAAGCTGCTTTGCCTTCTTGCACTTGCCGGTGGAGCTCGATGGTGCGCCCTCGACGGCACAAGAGCACTCCGGAGGTGCGCTTGCCGGAGGGGCATCGAGCTACTCTTGCCGGACTTGGCATTCTTCTTCCCCGGGAGCTTCAGCGGGCAAGTGGTTCAAGGCCCGCCGGCTGCCGCTTCCCGGTAGATCTTGTCGGTGCAGATAAGTGCATCCTTCTTGTCGCCTTGGATGAAATGACACTTATCGACCAGCATCTTGAGCACATTGTAGGCGAGTGAGAGGCTGCCATGAACTTGGCAAGCGCTGATCGGCCGAGTATCCCATTGTAGGGCAATGGGATATCAGCAACATCAAACATGACCTCTCTCGTCTCCTGAATTCAGCTCGCCGCCAAACGCCATCGGCAAGCAGATCTTCCCTTCGGCTTGCTCCTTCCCGGATTTATCCCTTGAAAGGTACCAGTTTCTTCGAGCTCACCGTCGGGATCCGGAGCTTGAGCACTACGGAGGAAATCAGATTCAGGCCGCCCTCGCCACAACCAACATCTTCGTGACCTTGAGGTTGCGGATTGTTGGTGAGACCAACATTGGCAAGCACCGACCGCAGTGATGCGATCAGGGTGATCCTCAACATCGAAGATGATGGGCGGGCGACCACTTCAGAGGCTTGCGCGACTCGACGGACGGCTCAAGGCTCACTTCTCGCACCCACTGCTTGAGTTGGTGCGAGGTGCAGAGAGGCACCGCCGGCCGATGCACAACACCTCCGCTGCTTTCAAACTCTTGGTCATCGGCCTCCATCTTCCTCCATCTCATCATCCTCATCTTCATCTTCGCCCTTGTCGCGCCACGGGAGGCTCGTCTCTCTGCCACGGCTTGGCCTTGTCACATGTGCCTCCCCGGCGGGAAGCTTCTGCCGGATCCTCCGCCACCTCCCCGGCTCTCTCCTTGTCGCGCGCCAGACTCAGCTTTCAGAGTCCGCCCATCTGCTTCGACTTTCTTGCAGGTTTGGAGATCATGGCCCTTGGTGCGGTGGATCTTGCAATACCGCTTGCCGGAGCCATCCCGCTTGTCGGCGGCCACCACAGCCTCGCCGAGTCATCAGCTTTGGCCTTGTCGGAGCCGCCTCGCTGTCGGAATGCTCAACACCTAGCACATCCTTAGCCTTTCTTCCTCGTTGTTCCGCCCGGTTTTCCTTGCCGGGCGGCATCCTCACCGCCGATCCTTCGCTTCCCGCATCTCTCCGGGATTTTCTCCTCCTCAGCCCGGCACACTTGTCGGCCGAGCATAAAGCTCGCCGACATCTTCGATCTTGCACATCGCCATCTCCTCCCTCATCCCGCGGTTACGCACATTCTCGGGTGGAACGCGCGATAACCGCGCAGGTGGACGCTCGATGTTGCGCCGCACCGCTGAATCTTCAGATGTACTTCGCGCAGGGCTTCCTCCTTCTCGACGAAAGTGATGCATCGCTCCCGCCATGGGGTTTGTGGTCGCCAGGAAAGCGCCGACAAACCGATGACACAGTCCGCCCATGAAGAGATGGAGCCGCCCGCAAGTGCATGAGCCAAGATCTCGACGCTGGGCTTGAGCACCGCGGAAGTAGTTGGCGAGATCTTCGTCGCCCCGCAGCCTGCACCGCGATGGTGTAGATGCCGAGGAACTCCGACGGATGTATCCCGCCATCATACTTCTCGTGCACGCCGGGCTTGAAGTTCTGGTTTTGCCACTCGACTTGCCGCAGCTCACGGGTGAACGGCGGGCAACCCACCGTGATACGCAAGTCGCCGGTTCTTCGGGCGCATGCATATCGACAAGGGCCCACCGCGCTGGTGGTCGATTGACGCCGCGCTTCTTCTCGCGCTGGCGCGAAAAGGAAGCGTTTCGCTGCCGTTTGGAGAACGTGGCGTTGATCGCGGCGGTTCGCGGGTCCGACGACGCGGTGGAGTCGGGCGCCAAAGTTGGCCCGACGAGCCGCGATCTTGGCCTTCGGGCTGGAGTGCACGGAGGTGGCACCTGCAAGCGTCGTGTCGGCGCTGGCCTATACCGGGCGCTTTCGCCGCTTCGGCGCGCTTCCGTTGCCGGGTTTGTCTCCGCTGGCGGCCGATGAGGTCAGAATGGTCATCCTCCGGCCACGATCTTGTGTGCACCGAGGGTAATCAGAAGCAGCTGGTTTCGGCTAGCGCTCTTCCGCTGTTTTCGCGGCGGGCGACGTAGCGGGCGCGAGGAGCGGATGTGCTCGGACCAACCGGATTGGGAGGAGCAACACCCCGCCCCGGCGATCAGATTCACTCGCGACCAAAGATGCGGGCGCGCATGCCGATCTCAACGCCCCACCACCCACCAGCTTGGCTCTTGCTCTATCGCGAAAGCACGGTTAGGGAGCACCGGGCGTTGGTTTCGACCTTGCACCTCCCCGGGAAGGGTGTGGTGTTCGCACACAGCCGACGCTATGGGCCTTGTTTTTGACCCGGTGACGACGTGAGTCCCACTGCCGCGCGCCCGCCCTCCGCCGCGCCCACTCCACCGCCCATTTGCTCCGGCCAAGGTGGTAGAATCGATGTAGACGGAGCGCCACTCCGGCGCTTCTTTTGGTGGCATGTTGATGAAGGCGTTGATGGAGCGAGACGCGAGATCGGATCAGATGTTCACGACTCAACGCCCTACCGGGCGCGCTAAAGATGTCGGGCGCCTCTGGGCCACGAAAGCACCTATGGGGGCAGGGGGCCCTTCTAGTCCGAAGGAGCGGAGGGCGGCGCGAGAAAGCAGATCGAGGTCGAGCGCGCGGGGAGATATGGGCGATTTTTACCCAGCTTCGAGCTCTCCGAGAGATATAGCTCCTACCGCTGCTTTGTGTTTTTATTTGTTCTTGCTCGAGCGCCGAGGCATGGTGGTGTTGGGTCTATTTAATCGGGCAGAATCCCCAAAGGCGAAAAGTTCGAACCCACCAACCCCCACGCGCGCAAGGGCCCCTTTTTATAGCCTAAGGGGTCACCGACAAGTGGCAGCGGTAGGAAGGGGGTAGAAAGGTAAAACGAGGTTGGTACAACAGTGACCAACAAAGGTCCCCTACCTAACTCTCGACGGCAGGGACAAGGGCATTAACGCCCGTCCGGCCGCCTCTAACAAAGCAACCGCCATCGCTAACGATGGCCTTCTTTGTCGCCTCCACTTGCCACTCAAGATCGCACGACGTCGGCGCTTCGCCGCCACGGTTCTCGGACGCCTCTGGGTGACACTTCTGGATGTGCTGGAGTGCAAGGGCAGCAGCCTTGCCGCTGCTCTTTCTTGTTGCGCCGGTAGGAGCTTTGCCGTCCGCCGAGCCTTGCTCTGGACACGCGGGCGCTGCGGTAAGTTCCTTCGAGCTCTTGATATTCTTCCCGGCAAGCTCCTTCGTCGGGCCTTTGTCTTCTTAGTTGGTACTTTGTTCTGGAATGGCAGTAATAGGAAATGACGGAGGACTTCTATGGCGCCTCGACAAGCCTTTCAGCCACTGGCGTCAAGGATCGCCTGCAGACAAGTTCGGGTACTAAGGTACCCCTACTTTAGTACACCATTGATAATCCATATAAGAGGGCCTCTATACTCTGCTCATTGTTGAGGAATCAAAGTGAATCGAGCACATATCCGAGCTTATCTCCTCCGGGGAAACCAGACAAACTCAAAGACCTGAACCATTCAACATCTTAGAGCCATCAAAGAACATGGTCCAATCGCTCCGAGTGAACTCACACGGGCTGTTGCTCAATCCACTTGGCGAGGAAATCAGCTATTGCCTGGGACTTAATGGCTTTTGCCTCAAACTTGATATCAAGGGAAGAAGTTCAATCGCCCATTTCGCCACTCGACCAGCTTGCATCACAGCAGTGCAAAATCTTTAAAGTGGAGGCGTCACGACGATCGCGGATGGAATGATCGGAGAAATAATGAGCAACCTTATTCGTGGTCATGTATATCCCATACACAAGCTTCGATAATGAGGGTATTCTCGCTTGGATGGAGTCAAAACTTCGATAAATAATACATCGGGCGCTGAACTTTGAAGGCTTTTCCTTCTTCTTCCCGCCGATCCGTAAGTTAATCAGATCGACGACTTGTCCTGGTGGCTATGATAAAGCAACAGAGGCTCTTTTGCTGATTGGAGCAAGAGCACCGGCCGGGTGGAGAGCAGAGCTTTTAGCTCAAGAACGCCGTGATCAGCTCGAGTCCACTCGAACTTGTCTACCTTTCATCACCGGTAGAAGAGGCAATGCCTTTTCACCGAGTCGTGAGATGAATCGACTTAATGCGCCAAGCATCCAATAAGCTTCGACATCGTGCACTCGCAAGAATGTATGCTTCATTAGGAGAATAGTGGCCGATCTTCTCCGGATTAGCATCGATCCTCGCCGAAACGAGAAAACCGAGTAACTTGCCACCGTGAACTCCAATGTGCACTTTGATGGATTGAGCTTGATATCATACCTTCCGAGGTTGGCAAATGTTTCAACGAGGTCGAAGCAGGTCGGAACCTTTTCGCGATTCGACCACGATATCATCCATATACTTCCACATTCCGACTGATTTGAGGAGTAAACATTTCTGAATCATTCGCATAAATGTGGCTCCGCATTCTTGAGGCCGAATGGCATGGTGATATAGCGTAAGCAATCAATGGAGTGATGAAAGCTGTTTTATCTCATCGGGTCCGCATGCACGGATCCGGTGGTACTCGAATAGGCGCCTAGAAAAGACATCTCGCATCCCGCCACGAAGTCAACAATTTGATCTATGCGAGGGAGAGGAAAATGATCTTTCGGCAGGTTCATTGATGTGCTTGAAATCAATGCACATTCGGAGGATTTGTCCTTCTTAGGAACCATGACGACATTAGCAAGCCACTCGAGTGGTATATCTCTGATAAATCCTGCCGCCAACAATGAGCCACTTCCTCACCAATAGCCTTTCTTCTTCCGGACGGCGGACCGCCAAGATGCTTTTTAACTTGGTTTTGCTGATGAGTCGACTCTAAGGCGATGCTCACCAGTCCCCGAACACCGGCATGTCACCGCTTCCATGGAAATGTCCCAGCTCACGCGAGGAACCGGATGAGCGCTTCTTCCTATTTCGGTCGAGTGTTGTGGAGATGTGGGTCAGGGCTGCATTGGGGTCGGCCGGGTGAATGTGACAGGCTTCGCCTCACCGGACGATCGAAAATGCGATTCTATGGCGGGCTTCTGGATCGCAAAGAAATCACTCGGATCTCGCGCTTTGCTTATATTCTTCAAACTCGATCACTGTCACTGGGAATCGGCAATCTTTTGAGCCCCTCTCGAAAGCATTTTTCGCTTTTTTCCGATCACCGTGACAAAGTGATCACCCTTTGGGGCCGGCATCTTCAGCTTGAGGTACACGTAATATGGTCGAGCCATGAACCGTGGCGTAGTTGCCCTCCCCAAAATGGCGTGGTACGCTGCCCGAAAATCCACGACCTCAAACGCCAACTTTCTTGCGAAAAATGTTTTGAATCACCAAACACCACGCCCAGAGCTATTTGGCCGAAAGTGACTCGCTTTTCCCGGTATAACTCCATGAAAGCTCATGTTACCGGTGTCACGGCCGACATCGAATGCCCATTCCTTTCAGCAGGTTCAGATACAACAAGTTCAGCCCACTACCACCATCCCATCAAGACTTTCGTCTCGTCAATGCCTTCGATAACCGGGTCGACCACCAAAGCTTGCCTCCTGTGTGGCAATATGAGTCGGTGATCGATTGGTCAAATGTGATGGGTGTTTGGGACCATCTCGATAACTTGGTTTTGCCGGGCAACCATGTTCACCTCACGATTAATGACCTTCACCGGCTTCTTGCTTTCCACATCTGCGAATATCATCGATCGAGTTGATATGCGGATATCCTCCCTCACCGTCTCTTCTTTTTCTTCGCCTTGTCCGACTTCTTTTCCTTGTCCTGGACCGCCTCCTTGAAACCGCTGGATCAGAGTCGACATCGGCGAAAGTGGTATGCTTTGGGTAAATGATATTGCCCTCTTCATCTTCTTCTTCGTGGATGTGACACGGCATATCCATCACGCCGCTCCTTCTTTATCCTTTACCTTCTTAGGGTTCCGTGATCCTTTGGTTTCCTTTGAACTTTCCCTCGAAGTCACGCCAGAGCCTTCCAGAGCCGCCGGTTCAGCCTTCCGCTTCGCTTACGATCGGTGTTCTTCTCCGATCGACTAGGCTTGTACTTGCCGCCGAGTCGGTCTTCTTCTTCGCCGCATACTTGGTAGCAATCTCCATCATCCGACTCAGGTCATGTCTCCGTTCGACCAAACTTCAAACTCAATTCTTCGTTTCTGACACCATCCTTGAAGGCGCAGACGCTCGATGATCGTATTAATGCTTCCACGGTATGATGCAAAGTGATCCATCTCTGAATATACTCTCGAGAGTCTCATTCGTCTTCAGCACACGCACTTGCAACTCCATCAATCCAGCTGGTCGCCATAAGTTCCTTCAAACGTTTCGATTTAACACTCGACAGATCTTCCCAAGTGTAAATGCTGCTAGGAGGTAACCGATTCAACCACGCCCGCAGTAACCTTCCAACATGAGGGCAAATGCTTCATGGCCACCTCGCCATTCCCACCACCAATCTGGAACCGCCACTAGTAGTCCTCCAAGTTGCTTCGTGCTTAGACTCACCAGTGAACTTGTGACTTCTATTGCCAACTCTGAAATTGGGGGAATCATCTGCGCTCGAGTAGCCTCACAAACATTCTCGACCGTAAACATGCACTGATCGCCAGGGCGACCGTCGGGCTCCCCCGATGGGCTCTGCTGCCGGGTCCACAAGCCTTGCACGATAATGGATCGCTGTCGAAGTCGGGTTCCTCGCGGTCGACCGGAGCTCTTCGCTCTACATCGAAGTTGACGCGCATCTTGCTGCCGAGGAGCGAAGACCCACCTCGGGGAAGTGGGCACTCGACGCCATCATCTCGGTCGTGGTCGGTCTCCATACTGGTCTTCGCCGATTCTCGCCCTTCATGCCGCTGGAGGCGATCTCGGGACTATGAGCCGATCGAATCAGATTCGAGCGATTTAATCGACTATGAATTTCGCTGCGCGATCGCGACATCGCTGAATTTCCGTCTCGCCGCCCGGAGCAAATCTTCGATTCAGATCAAGCCTCTCGCCACCTCGATCGAGAGGGATGGATGGACCCCGCTATACGGTTGGGTAATCGCTAAATTCGAATTGGGGTTCGCATATACCGAGCCGGCGGAAGAGTTGACGCCGACAGCATCGGAACTCGTCGCGGCGCGCTTAGTCGAGTGCTCACTGAAGGTTCTTCTAGGCGAGCTGCTCATCCAAATTGGCTAAACGTGCCTCCAAGGCGCAGCCTCGTGGGGTTTCTCCCGCGAGGGAGTGTGCAGGGCATCCATGTTCCTCGCGGTGAAGCTCTTCCTCTCCGCAGAGAGTCGAGTGGTCTTGCTGGTACTCTTCGTGGTCCGTGATGAGGTCGCTTCAGCCGCTTGCCCCGCCTCATGGGCGGCCAGGAGGACTGCGGGTCCGCTGACCATCAGGATTTCCGCCCGATCACTACTATCGCGACTGGATGCGCTTTTCACGGAGCCACCGACAGATCGAACAGCCGAGAGAGATTCGCCGGCCTCGATTGCCGCGAACTTGGGCGGTGGTCATCCGGCGAGCCATCACGGCTTTCACCCATCGCTGGAGCCTCGATCACCAGAGCGCTTTATACCAAGCGGAGACCGGAGGGTGGCCGATAGGGAGTCGACCGATACGGGTCGACGGTTGTCAGCAGCAGGAACGCCAGGACACATGCGCAAAAATGCGCTGCGACCGCGGACGGGAGCACATCAACGCCGAGTGGAGCCTCCTCGAGCCAAGCAGTAGTCGCCGGCGATGAAGGTGAGAGCGCCGAGACGGATCTCGCGCCTCCACCAAAACTCCAAAGAGCAACCATTATGAAAGTACGGAAGAATCGCAACTCTCCAAAAATCGCTAAAACACCAGCCCCACGGTGGGCTTAACCGCCGTGGTTCTAAGTCCGACAAGAGAGTGGGGGGTAGGTATGGAGAGGCAAGGTCCTAGCTATGGAGAGGTTGTAAACACAAGAGATGTACGAGTTCAGGCCCTTCTCGAGGAAGTAACAGCCCTACGCCCTGGAGCCCGGAGGCGGTCGAGTGGATTATACGTGGTATATGAGTTGCTGGGTGCGAACCCTTCGCCTCAGGAGGGGGGTGGCTTATATAGAGTGCGCCAGACCCGCCAGCCCAATGAATGAAGGGTTTAAAGTACATTAAGTCCGGGCGCATCGTAACCCCACATAAAGTGTCTTAACTACCATAAAGTCTACTTAATTACAGCACTGCACAAAGACGGAGTGCTTTGGCCTCTCGTGGTCGAAAGAATCTTCATGGTCGAAGTCCTTCAAGTCAGTCCAAGTGGGATCCTCAGAGGTCGAATCGAAGGTGATCTCTTCTAAGGGTGCCCTTGCAAGGTATTTAGATCAGGTCTGTGGACCCTACCCTAGGTACATGACTCCATCAGCAAGGCTTTCCTCCGAAGGTTTCTTCCTCGCCCACCGCCTCCGTGATGCAACAACACTAATAACCAAGTGTGAGGCATGCTGGCCCATTTGAAGGAGCTTCATCAACCAGCCCAAGCCCTTCAAACTATCCCTCTCTGCGGCTTTTCTCGGTTTGGGGGCTAGACATATTGGGCCCCTTCTGAGCTTGGGGCTTTGAGTACTTGTACATCGCAATCGACAAGTTCACAAAGTGGCCGAGAGTGGAAGCAGCGAGGAAGGTGACGGCGCAGCAATAACCATCAAGTTCTTCAAGGGACTAGTGTGCCGCTTTGGGGTGCCCAGCAGATCATCACCGGCTAATGGCACACAGCTCACAAGCCATGCCTTCATGCAATACATTGAGGACCTTGGCAAGAGCGTTTTGGTTCCGTGGCACACCCACGGAGCAACGGCCAAGTGGAGAGAGAAAATGCTGAAGTTCCGTGAGGCTTAAGAACGAAGACTTTTCATAGGCTGTGCAAGAGTGGAAGGCGCTGGATTGATGAGTTGCCGGTGGTTCTTTGGTCGATCAGAACGACACCAAATCGAGCCAACGCCGCATAATCTTTGCCCTCGATCCACGGGCGTATAGCTTCTCCCATGGAACTCATATAATGTCTCTCGAAAGTGCTCGCTTAGGATGATCTTGAGCAAGAGCGATTATGGCAAGATGACGCAATGCTTTGAGGAAGATCATCTCCGCAAGGCTATGATAGCAGCAAGAAGTTAACAGCAAGCCTTGCTCCACTACCATAGCCGCAAGGTTCATGCTCGGAGCTTTGAGGAAGGCGCTGTTTGCCTTCTCGCATGTTCAATGGGCCAAGAATTCCAACAAGTTGACGCTGGCGTGGGAAGGCCCTTATCGGTAACACGAGTCACCAGTGCCCGGCGCAGTCTGTTGGAGACTGAAGATGCTGCTCCAAAGGAGAAATTCCTGAACATCGAAAGCATTCTCTCAAGTTTTACCCATAAGGTGCGGCTGCCGCCTCCAAGTAAGCCACCCTTTTGTACAAGCCTTTGCCGCAAGCAAAGGCATGTAACCTTTGTAAAAAGCCAGCGCAGAACCCGAGCATATATAAATGAAGCGCTTAGCGCCCTAAATCATAGCATGCATGCTAGGTTGAGTCTCTTCCTGCTAGGGTTGATAGTGCTTTAAGGTGGCTAACCCTAGCTCAGAGGTCGAAAGCGTGTCTCTATTCTTCTCATTTCTTTGGTTCGCAGGATACATAAGTTCTTGCCGAGCTATTTTGGAAGAAAGGGGCGGATCAAGGCCCGTGCCCCAAAGAAGCCGGAGTTGCCGGGCGGTCAAGAAGAACAAGGATCCATCCGCTGCAGTTGCTCGCCGGGCCGCAGATCCAGATAAGTTCTCTATCCTCGCTATATGCTTGCTATGGACTCGGTGTCACACCCTCGCATTTTGTAACATTTCATTTTCATTAATAAAGCATGAAAATTTGGACCAACAAAACTTTTTGCATTATTTGGCCATTATTTGGAGTTGGTTTTCTCCGTGATTCCTTCAAGTGCTTCTGAAGTCAACTACCTAACCTCTATATTTCATCTCCTTACCCCAAGCTCCCCACCAATGACCATGCCATGTGTATAGTGCAATATAGAATTTTCTTCAAAAATAATTTGGCTGAAGTGTTTTCTAAATTTAGTTTTCCAAAACCCCCGAATTGAGGATTGCACCGCAAGTACTTGATTAAGGGCAGTAAAAATCTTTCCAAAAATATATTTGACTCCTATTAGATATAGGATACCCAGAAACCACAAAAATATAATTTTAAAAGTTGTTTTACTATTTTATTTAAAAGCTTTTTCTTAAGGCCGAAATGGTTTTGATAGGAAAATTATTTTATTGTTTTAAAAATATTTGACAAAATTTAGGGAAACTCATAGGACATATATTGTCCATATATAAGAGTTTCAACACATGGTCATGTTCAAAATATTGGTCAAATCCCTCTAAAACCCTTCCTGGATATTTCAAGCTTTTGAAATATTTAGAAAGGAAATATTCTTCAAAAATTCCAGGAAAATTCTATCATGTCACATATGACAAATTAGATGATCTTGCCAAGTCTCATGACTTGGAGAACAAGATAACATCATCAAAACCCTCAAAACTCTTTTTCTCATTCCATTCCAAGTTTGATCAACTTTACATTGCTAAATGTGTCCAAATGTGCTCAAACTTGGTGAACATGCTTCATGGGTCCAATGATGCATCTAGACCAAATGGCACAAAGTTGGAGAAGAGGAAATCTTGGTCAAAGTGCCTCAAAACCCTCTCTGACCAGTAATCAAATTTGAGCAACTTTGTACTCACCAACTTTCTCCCATCGACCCCAACTTTTGTGAGTATGTTCACATGACCAAATGAGGCCACTACACAAAGTGGTGCATCAAGGAGAAGTGTTATGCTCAACTAGATCTACTCAAGTCTATTTCGCTCCATTTCTAGGGTTCACAAAGTTGCATTGGCAACTTTGCCCAAATAATCTCCTAATTGGTGGAAGGCTATATTTATATGAGTAATTTCACCTTGTGGGGTATCATGGCAATTGGAGTCCATTTGCTTGCTCAAAACTCTATCAAACACCTTCCCGACATTTTGCAAAAACCACTGCTTTTGACCCCTTTCACTATTCTTGGAGAGCTCCAATTTTACCACAACTCTTTCTAGTCCTCTTTCACCTCTCAGTGAATAATGGCAAGTCCATAGCTTACTTATGGAATGGGTAAAACCTCTTCTCTCGAACAGCCCTTTCCCTCTTTTCCTCACCTCTCTCCTCACCCCAAAGTGGCCATCCAGGCATCCAATGCCTCCCTACTTTTTTACTACCTCCTAGCACTATCGACATCAAGGGTCGCCACCTAATGGCATATAATATGCCATGAGAGACAAACGCAACGCTCCCGTAGCGCATAAAGGCGGCTAGGCAATCAGCAGTCACCTTCAATGCTTCCGCCACCTCGGCCTCCCTCACGCCAACCAACATGCTCGACGTCTGCGATACGCCACGGCGTTGTCCCTTCTCTCCTTTTCTCCTCAAGACTAGCGAACAAGGGCCGCCTGAAGCACAAAGGAGCTGCGTGTTTCACACGCGGGCGCCTCGCCCCCTTCTCCTCTCTCTTTTTCCCTGGGCGACGACCCCCACTTAACACCCTAGACACGGCGCCAGCTCTCCCAGGTCCGTGAGGCGGCGAAAGCACAAGTTCGCCAAGACGAGCCACACGGTGGACCGGCTGTCACCTACTTAAGGGCATCCTCGAGCCTCTCTCGCCAATCCCTCCCTCGCACCACCAAGTAACCCCCAGACCCCAGCTTCTCTCCAGAGCCTGAGCTCGAGATCGAGATCGAGCCCGCCACGGACTCGGGCGAACTGCAGTACTGTGCCTCCGCTGGCTCCTCTCCCGATCCGAACCTCAGATCTTCCTTTATCACTTCCTCCGCTTCTCTCATTGCAGCCTGAACGACCGGGCTGCCGACACCAAGCTCCTCCGCCAAGAAACCTTGTCGCCGGGCGAACCTCGCATCTCGGGCGGCCAACTCCGACACCCATTCGAACGGGCGACATCGACGAGGAACCCACGCATTAGCTCTGACTCGCCGTTCTCGGTGACGACGCCGTGAGCACGCTGCTCGTCGCGATGAACAGAGATGACAAAGCGGCCCTCATTTCGCTCATCCTTCACCTCTCGCCTCTCTCTCCCATCGGCAGTCAAGCCCCGCCGTCAGGTTTGAACTGGATACACATACTGCAGGCCAGTTTCATTGGGGCCGTTGGCTGGCTCACGCTGCCTCTTCGGGTTGCGACTCAATGTCACATCGATCTAGCCTCAGAACACATCATATCACTTTGCGCCTCACGCACGGTATCCCAACGGTGTCGCCATTTTAGCCCGGGACCGCTTATGCTTTTGGCACACGATATGATAGTGTCGCTAGCATCCATATGAAAAGGAGCCCGGCTGACATGGCTAGTCGAAACCCAAAGTGGCACAGACTTACAGGACAGCATCCATGACCCAAAGATCGAACGTGTTTCGGTCATCGCAAGTAAGTTCCGGCTGTAGCACTGGCTAGCAGATTCGTAAACCGGCTGAAGCGGCTAACATGACTCCCAGACTAATGCGTGACATTTCAAGGGATGCATACAGAACGAAGAAGGACACATGCCGCCAGCCTAAGTGTTCCGGAGCAAGAGCAAGCTACCATGGCTCAAAGGAGACACTAGGAGACATTTCCGTAAGAGAGGCTACTAAAGATAAACAACTAGATAGTCGATCCCACACATACCAAGCATTTCAATCATACACACAATATGCTCGATATGTGCAAATACAACAAGGCATCACAACATGACTCTACGACACAAGTATTTTATTTAAAGGCTCAGAGAGCCATACATAGCATACACACAAGTACGGGTCACACGACCCACATACAAGTCATACAAGCATACAAGCCAACAATGAAGTGTTTTGTCCGAGTACGCATAACTAGTAAAATAAAAGAGGCTTGGGTAAGCCTAGCTATACTACATGGTCCTTCACTTGCTCAGATCACCACCGGCCTTAGTCTACTCATCGATGTCAACGCTCACGAAGAACCCGCTTAAGGGTTTGTGGCATCTTCTAAAAATGTAAATTAAAGCAACATGAGTACAAAGGTACTCAAAGAAGACTTACATCGATCCTACATACATGCATATTATCAAGAAGGGTTTGTGGGTTATTGCAGCAAGCCAGCTTTGACTCATGGCTAAGCTATCCCACGAGACACCAACTTGAAATGGTTTTATGACTCGAGTCCACTACTCATCACTTCAATACACCACCGAGGATCCACTCCGCCCTCCTACGGAAGAGCCATCCTCGCACTCACGCTTATCTTGAGGCTTTTAGTAGTATCCATTTACTTGTCTATGAACCGTATAGGCAACCAAGTAGTCCTTATCATGACGCGCTATTCAATAGATGATGTTAACCCCGCAGGGTGTACTTCTTCATACACGCTCACCACTTATCGCCGCTACACGACATGTACTCGCAACCTTCAAGCGAAGCCCAACGGGTGTCGGCCACGACCTACCTAGACACCTAAGTCTCTAGTCCAGTTTATCGCCTATTTGGGTTCCATCTATGAGGAGTTCCGCCAAGTTTCGCCACAGCCCCAAACGATGTGAACAGGGTTCCCGAGATACCAAACGGCATCCGCACACCGTACACGCACTCTACCGTGATCACAGCCCACC
Organism: Aegilops speltoides; assembly: GCA_021437245.1. NCBI lineage: Eukaryota > Viridiplantae > Streptophyta > Magnoliopsida > Poales > Poaceae > Aegilops > Aegilops speltoides. Next base: position 12,142 of record JAHHZJ010003063.1, on the reverse strand, counting down.
CCTCACGGTCAGCGCTGTCCACGGCCTCCAAGAGGGCTACAAACACCGTAAACTACTTGCAACTCCCCGGACGTAAGACTAGGTGAATAAGAAGTCGAGAGGGTCCATTGGTTTCGGGCCCAATGCATGGTAGTAGCTGAATCTTAAATCACACATACAGATCTCAAGGCTTAAGGACGGCCTCAATGAAACAACCCACCATGTACTCCTACATGGCCTCTCATCGATACCTTTACCAAATCGTGTTCAACACCTTACTCTCATATCGACTCGATCATTTCACTCTAGCCATCACCCGATGAACCAGACCGACACGACTCTAAGCATAGCAGTATAGCAAGGTAGGAACAACACAATCATATGGCTCAATCAACTCCTACACATGCTAGTGGGTTTCATCTAGTTATCGTGGCAATGACAGTCATGCAGAGGAAATGGGTTCAACTACCGCAGCACACAGCAGCTTGAATCGCGTTGTCTTAATGCAAGAAACGAGAGCAGGAGCAAGAACATGGATTTTATCGATATGATCAAATGGTTGGTTGCTTGTTCGACGGGTCGGTGCACGGGTATTGCTTTCGTCAGGTTATCACGGATTCTCGGGGCGTAACTCGCCGCAGAGAACACCGATACACAAACATTACCAAACAATATGCAACAATATGATGCATGCATGAGACATGGCATATATGAGTGTGTTGGGCTAATGCAACTAAGACCAGATGGGTTTGAAGCATTTTGAACCAAAGATGCAATTTCCAAACTCATATATGATCATTTAAGGTGCTTTAACTTGTTCTGCCATAAACAGTAGGTTAGCTTGCTTAAACATGCATGAAACCAGTACAGATGGAAAGATTGGATTTTTCTGATCATTTTTCATATATAATTTGTTTCATTTGGAGCTACGGTTGATTTTATATGAATTTTTGAAGTTTGAAACATTTTCTGGAATTTCCTGTGTAAAAATAATTCCAGTAATTAAATTATCACACAAGACTATGTCATGATGACGCCAGGGTCAACGGGCTGGTCAGTCAAACTGACCAGTGGGTCCCGCATGTCAGTGGGTAATTAAACTAATTAAATTAAGTTTTAACTAAATTGATTTAGTTAGCGAGGGGCCCACATGTCATAGACCCTGTGGGGTCAACCCGGCCCACCCGTGGTCAAAGTCGAGTCAAACCCGCCGGCGCTTAGCCGGCGAGCGACGCGGCGGCGGAAGTGGTTTTATTGCCCGCCACCAAATGGGTCGCGGAGGCCACCGGAGTGGAGCCGAGGACGAGCCGCAGCTCTGGTGGAGTCCATTGGGGTCGGGTGGCGGAGTTACGCCGCGCGCGATTTTGGCGCCACCGGAGTTCGGGTGAGAGCGAACTCGGCTGGGTGTGCGGTGAGGTGGGGAGTGCACGTTAGCCCCATCGCAGCGCAGTGAGTGCGATGGACACGGTGAGGTGGCCGGAGGGTGGCCGGAGCACGCCGGCGACGAGGTCCGCGACGGCACGCAAGGGTGAGCTTCGTGCTCGCTGTGGTGCACGGGAGCGAGAAAGAGAGGAGGGAAGGTAGCCCAGCTCACGCGGGTCTCGACGGACGGACGGCGGGTCGGGGACGAATCGATGCGGGGCGGCGACGGCGGGGATCTCCGCGATGGCGGTTCGGGCGAGGCTGCGCGGCGGCTGGGCACGCGAAGCGCCGGGCTCGGCTAGCTCAAGGAGTAGAGGGCGCGGAGCTTCGACACGGTGGCGCGGGCGTGGAGTCGACGGAGAGCGCGGCTACGGCGGGCGGTGCGGCGACGGTGGCGCCGCCATGGCGTGGGGCGCGAGGGAGACGAGCTGGGGCGAATGGAGATGTCCAGAGGTCCGGGCGCGACGTGGAGCTCGCCCAAGGCAGCAGGGCGGCGAGAGGGTGAAGCAGAAGGCAGCAGCAAGCGGATGAGCTGCGGTGCCGCCGCCGAGCACCTTGGCTGCCTCGCTCGGCAAGCTAAGCAGCTCACGCGCGCGTGGCCGGGCTGGGCCGCCAGTGGGCTGGCTGGTGGGCCGTGGTGGCGCCTGTAAGTTTCTTTCTGCTTTCTTTTATTTTATTCTTCTCGCAACTTTGTTGAATTATTTAAAATACCTAAAAGGTTCTAAAATTCACCAAACTACTCCTGGTCCATTGTTGGAATATTTCCAACATGAAACATTTTAGATTGGGAATATTTGGACATTTGAAATATTTTATAAATTTTAAATGCCCAAATTCAAATACTTATGATTTAATTCAAAGACCTTAGGATGACCTAGGATCACTTTTTGGCAGAGGTTCTGAACCAAGACAAAATGATGGACATTTTAGAAGGGCATTTCAGTGTTCATCGAAAATATTTTTAGTAAACCCTAGTTGGTTTCAGAGGGGGCCGGAGTTCTCGCATTCCCATTTCAGTGTTTCGCTGAATGAAATAGACATGATGCAACACTCTAATGCATGAACTAGCTAGGTGTGACAACTCACCCCACTCAAAAGAATCTCGCCCCGAGATTTAGGTTCTTCCGAAAGAAGGCGGGTACTCAAGTCGAAGACGATCCTCCCTTTCCCAAGTAGCTTCCTTCTCGTAATGGTGCCACCATTGAACCTTGAGAAACTTGATATTATGCCGCCGAGTGGTACGCCGCTTGATCGAGGATACGAACGGGTATTCTCGATATGTGAGATTATCTTGAAGATCAAGCTGCTTGTGGTCCACCCACGGATAGGATCCGAGAAGCAACGCTCGAGTTGAGAAACGGAAGACATCGTGGACTTTGGAGAGATGCGGAGGTAGTTCCAATTGGTAGGCAACTTCTCCTCGCTTGGCAAGAATGCGAAAAGGTCCAATGTAGCGAGGAGCCAATTTGCCTTTTGATATCAAACGATGGGTTCCTTCAGAGGAGTAACTCAAGGTAAGCCTTCTCACAACCTCGTAAGTCATAGCCTTATGTTTTCGGGTCATATTGACTTTTTGACGAGATTGGGCTGTTTTCAACTTTTCACTAACGATGCGAACTTGTTTTTTCGCTTCCTCGATCATATCCGCCAAAGAATTGTCTTTCCCGTTTCTCACCGCTAAGAGGTGTTCACACCTTCGCCCATAGAGAACTTCAAAAGGTGCTTTGCCCAAGCTAGATTGATAGCTGTTGTTATAAGCAAATTCGCAAATGGAAGGCATTTCTCCCAATCCATTCCGAAAGAGATAATGTAAGCTCAAGCATGTCTTCTAGGATTTGGTTGACACGCTCTACTTGACCACTTGATTGAGGGTGGAAGGCAGTGCTAAAGGAAAGATGGGTTCCTATAGCGCTTTTGGAAACTTTCCCAAAATCGAGAGGTGAAGAGACTTCTCGATCCGAAAGTTAATTTCCAATGGAACACCATGAAGAGACACTATTCGGGAGATGTACAAGTCTGCTAGCTGACTAGCGGTTATACTCGCCAATGTAAGAAATGGGCTACTTTGGAAAGGCGGTCGATAATCTATTAAAGATAGCATTATTCCTCTTGGTCCTGGGAAAACCGTGATGAAATCCATACTAATTTTATCCCATTTCCATTCGTGAATAGCTAAGGGTTGAAGGGTGCCAAGAGGCCGCTGATGCTCTCGCTTACACGATGACAAACGCCGCAGCTTAGCAACAAATTGAGCAATGTCTCTTCATCCTAGTCCACCGTAACCTCCGCGAGGTCCCGATACATTTTAGTGCTACCGGATGAATGGTGAGAGGAGATTCATGAGCTTCTTTAAGGATCAATCGCCGATGTTTCAGATTTTAGGAACCACTAGGCGGTTTCAAGTATACGACTCCTTGATCATCAATGGAGAAACAATCCGCAACTCCTTTTTTGATGTTTCTTTTGATGCGGGAGATTCCCGGATCTACCTTTTGGGCTTTGATGATCTGATCCGTAAGGGAAGGTTTCGCCACCAAAGTGGAAAGGAACCCTCGAGGAACAATATGAAGGTTAAGCTCCAAATTCCTCGTGGAGAAGTGGTTGACTTTGTTGCAACATCAGGTTGTTGCAATAAGATTTACGACTTAGCGCATCAGCCATGACGCTGGCTTTTCCCGGGTATAAGTTATTCCTAAGTCGAAATCAGATCAACTCAACCCAACGCCTTTGCCTCGAGATTCAAATCTGGTTGGGTGAATATGTACTTCAGACTTTGGTGATCGGTGTAGATTTCGCAACGATTACCAAGAAGGTAATGTCGCCAGGTTTTGAGTGCATGGACTACAGCCGCAAGCTCTAGATCATGAGTAGGGTAGTTTTCTCATGTGGGTGTAATTGCCGTGAAGCATAAGCAATTACGCGTCGATCTTGCATGAGAATACAGCCTAGTCCTTGTCGCGAGGCGCCGCAATAGATAACAAAGTCCTTAGAGAAATCTGGTGGTACCAAGACGGAGCGTGGTTAAACGCCTTTTCGCCTCGAAACTGTGCTCACATTGTGGAGTCCACTAACTTTTTATCCTTCTTGAGGAGTTCAGTTAGAGGTTTAGCAACTTTGGAGAAGTTCTCGACAAAGCGGCGATAATAGCTCGCTAAGCCAAGGAAACTTCGAACTTGCTTGACCGCTTCGTGGAGTCCAATTAAGGACGGCTTGAACTCGCCGGATTGACAGCTATACCTTTACCAGAAATTACATGTCCTAGATAGGTCACTTCGCAGCCAAAATTCGTGATTTAGAAAACTTGGCATAAAGGCGATGCTCTCAAGTTTCATCAACACTAGCCTTAGATGTTCGCATGTTCTTCCTCGCTCTTGAATAGATGAGTATGTCATCGAGGTAAACCACTTACTTAATTTATCCAAATACTCCATGAAGATTGAGTTCATTAACCGGAGAAGGTGGCTGGAGCATTGGTTAAACCGGGGACATGACGGTGTACTCAGATTGGCCGAACGAGTAACAAAGGCCGCTTTGGGAATGTCCCTGCTTCGATTTTGATTTGATGGTAGCCTAACCTCAAATCCATCTTAGAGAAGACCGAGGATCCCGCGAGCTGATCATACGATCGTTGATCCCGGGAGCGGATACTTGTTCTTAATTGTGACCAAGTTGACGGGTCGATAATCTACAACCATCCGTCCGCATCATCCTTCTTCTTGACGAAGAGGACGGGCAAGCCCAAGGAGATGAACTAGGACGGATGAAACCCTTTTTCAAGGACTCATCGAGTTGTTTCTTAAGTTCGCTAGTTCTAGGGTGCCATCTTATAGGGTCTTCTAGAAATTGGGACAGCTCCTCGAATGAGGTCTATCACGAATTCAACATCTCCGCTGTGGGACACCGGCAATTTTTCCGAAAGACATCCGGAAGTCACGACTACCGAACGCCTTCGAGGTCCGCAATGGACCGGCATTAAGAGAATATAGTTGGCGCTGATATTCGGGTCAAGACATTGACTATCTTTCCCGAGGGGTGCGAAGTTGAACAGTCCTAGAGAAACAATCAATTTTGGCATGATGGGCTGACATCCACCCATACCCAAGATGATATTTATATCCAAGATTTGAGAGCTATCAACGATGCAAGGAAAACAAGTCTGTCGACCTGAATTTCATTTCCATGGCTTACTCTAGAAGTTTGCCATTTGGATCCCGGGTTTGAATTACCATGGAGGTGGGCATATCACCGAATGCGTGTTGTGCAAGCGAGCATAGCTTTCGGATATGAATGAATGAGATGCTCCAAGATCGAAAAGAACAGATGCCGGTGGCAATTAACAAGAAGCGCATCGAGCACGACGTTGGGATCCTCTTGGGCCTCTTCACCGAGACACAATTAACATGGCCACGCAAGCAGTGGCCGGCTTGGCATAGAACACCTTTCCTCGCTGGTTGCCACGCCAACAGCTTTTGCAGGCTGGTTGGGGTTGGTCTCGAGGACAATCGCGCATGTAGTGGCCTGATTCCCACATTTGAAGCACGCCACGGGCTGGCGCGAGAGGAGCATTGTTGGTTGGCCCACCATAGGGCTTAGCTGGTGCATATCGCTGAACCGGACGAGGCGCCTCGAAAGGATGGCCTCGTGTGAATCTGTGGCAGGCAAGATTTGGCACCCACACACGGCGCTTCGTGGTCCAAAGACCGGATGAGGAACCCATATCACGACCATGCTTGCGTGTTGCTTCAAATCAGTCCGACCTGCTTCAGCGCCGATGGCTTTGTTAACAAGCTTCGAAAGAGGTGCACTCATGCAAACGGAGATCTCGGCGGTTCGGGCTAAGTCCCTTGCGGAACCTTGCCTGCTTTTTGGCGCCGCGGAGACCTCTTCGCTGCATAGCGCAGAGATTACCGAATCCTTCGTCAGAGGCGCCCACGAGAGACGGCCTTGGGTGAAACTGCAAAACTCCTCACGCTATTTATCCATGAGACCTCCGAATGTGATGTTCACGAAAGCCTCGCTGAATTCTGCCCAAGTAGTGACATGGCCAACCGGGCGATAGCCATATAGTTCTCCCACCGTAGATCAAGGGCCTTCAAGATGATATGCAGCAAAGGTGACCTTGTCACCTCAAATACCAAAGGCAGTAACGCAGCTTGTGAGTAATGCCGCGGTTACCATCAGCCGAGAGGCTCGACGGAGTGGTGAAAGGTAGGAGGGTGTAACTTGATGAAGTCACCGAGCGACACCAAATTATTTCTCCGATGATGGGCTGTGTTCTGCTCGATACGCCCAACAAACGGTTGGTCTCCTGCTTGTTTCTTTCTCGCCTCCAAAGATAACTTCGCCGAGAAGGAGGGTGAGGCAGGTTCGCTTCTCCAACTCGCTGCTTTCGCCTGCTCGGGCGGAGCAGGGTTGTTATGGTGTTAACCATCCTAGGAAAACAAGACAAGGATTTAGTCCAGATGGCAAAATTCTCGACATAGAAATGTAGAATGTAATGGATAACTCGAATGCAAGATGATCATCCGTATGACATGGTAGATACGTAAACCGCTTTTTATTCCATTGTCATACACACCATACAAGGTTTAGTACAAGACCAAACAAAGTACTACTACGGTGAAAGGAAGATTACATCTCGCCGGAGGCATACCAAGCTTATACATTATTTTTCTTACGCCCCGAATTAGTACACACTAAGTCGTATTCCACGAGTCACGCAGACGGTGGAAATACAACTATTACAATACTAGTGAGACTACTACTAACTCGACGCCTCCGTAGTAGTTCTCATAGAAGTCTCCTCCGTAACTCGGAAGTTCAACGTGATCGTCCGGGAAACAGACGGTCCCGAGGAGCCTGTGGACCATAAGGGCATGGGTGAGGTCTTGACCAACAAACGGTGGCTCATGGGGACCACGAGGTGGGGTGATGCCCCACATCACGCCAATCCATCATGTCCGCAGAGCAGATCTAACAGATACAGTGTCTCTCATATCCATATATCCAGCTTGCACACCGGTGCAAAACGAGTCAAAGTGGCCCAAAGGATCAAGACGGGCGTTGAAGAGCTCCATCCTCAAGGCCCGACTCTTCGTCCTTGTCCTCGAGCAACTCGGCAAGGGTGCGGTTAGTGAGTCCTCCCGATCGAATCAAGATAGATAGCCCGAGATAACCAAACGCCCAGAAGTGAACCGGCATATACCGAAGTCGGTGTTGTGAAGCAGGCCAGTCCCGACTCGCATGATGGTCATCATAGAATAAGCAGATCTTGCACCGCCATGTCAATAGTAACACCAAGCCCATAGGAGCTGTGAAGGGCCTCGTGGAACCAGGATAAGAGGGAAATATCCCGACAAAGGCAGTAGATACCGCTTTGATTAAAATCTCGACATCGCTTCTTCAATCGTATTCGGATACCAACGATATCCCGCTCGATCATAACCCGAACTAGCATAGCGGTATGACCGGTCACACCAATGCATCCGGTCGATTTAACCACTTGATTTTGGTCACGAAAATATCTCGAAGCATAACCACAATGCAAAGGCATTAGAATTTCTAGCAGAATTTGGACAGATAACGATCAGAAATGCTCAAAAGGATTTGAGACATTTTACAAAGAATTGCATAGCCACTCAACAATATCATATCAAGGTTCTGGGTCCAACTTAGTAACATAACAGACAAGAAATCGAACCAGCTTGTAACCATCAAACTTATAAGGTACTACCGATTAGTAACACATGAACCTAATAGAGAGAAGAGATCCTAATCCTTAAACCCCGTGGAAGAATGGGCTGACTCAGATCGTAATGTCATGAGGTAAAGGAGTAAAAGAGCCTTACGCACCATCCCACAATCAATTCCCTACATATAACTAAAGCATTTCTAGACTCAACATCGACCAGCTTTGGCTTGAGAACCTACAGCAGTCCGCTCGATGCTAACGCTGTCAGACCCCGACTCAATGTCACATCGATCTAGCTCAGAACACATCATATCACTTTATGCCTCACGCGACGGTATCCCAACGGGTGTCGCCATACCTTAGCCCGGGACCGCTTATGCCTTTTGGCACACGATATGATAGTGTCGCTAGCATCCATATGAAAAGGAGCCCGGCCGACATGGCTAGTCGAAACCCAAAGTGGCATGACTTACAGGACAGCATCCATGACCCAAAGATCGAACGTGTCGGCCATCGCAAGTAAGTTCCGGCTGTAGCACTGGCTAGCAGACTCGTAAACCGGCTCAGAAGGGCTAACAGACTCCAGACTAATGCGTGACATTTCAGAGGGATGCATACAGTGAATGAAGAAGGACACATGCCGCCAGCCTAAGTGTTCCGGAGCAAGAGTAAGCTACCATGGCTCAAAGGAGACACTAGGAGACATTTCCGTAAGAGAGGCTACTAAAGATAAACAACTAGATAGTCGATCCCACACATACCAAGCATTTCAATCATACACACAATATGCTCGATATGTGCAAATACAACAAGGCATCACAACATGACTCTACGACACAAGTATTTTATTTAAAGGCTCAGAGAGCCATACATAGCATACACACAAGTACGGGTCACACGACCCACATACAAGTCATACAAACATACAAACCAACAATGAAGTGTTTTGTCCGAGTACGCATAACTAGTAAAATAAAAGAGGCTTGGGTAAGCCTAACTATACTACATGGTCCTTCACTTGCTCAGATCACCACCGGCCTTAGTCTACTCATCGATGTCAACGCTCACGAAGAACCCGCTTAAGGGTTTGTGGCATCTTCCTAAAAATGTAAATTAAAGCAACATGAGTACAAAGGTACTCAAAGAAGACTTACATCGATCCTACATACATGCATATTATCAAGAAGGGTTTGTGGGGTTATTGCAGCAAGCCAGCTTTGACTCATGGCTAAGCTATCCCACGAGACACCAACTTGAAATGGTTTTATGACTCGAGTCCACTACTCATCACTTCAATACACCACCGAGGATCCACCTCCGCCCTCCTACTAAGAGCCATCCTCGCACTCACGCTTATCTTGAGGCTTTTAGTAGTATCCATTTACTTGTCTATGAACCGTATAGGCAACCAAGTAGTCCTTATCATGACGCGCTATTCAATAGATGATGTTAACCCCGCAGGGTGTACTTCTTCATACACGCTCACCACTTATCGCCACATACACGACATGTACTGCAACCTTCAAGCGAAGCCCAACGGGTGTCGGCCACGACCTACCTAGACACCTAAGTCTCTAGTCCAGTTTATCGCCTATTTGGGTTCCATCTATGAGGAGTTCCGCCAAGTTTCACCACAGCCCCAAACGATGTGAACAGGTTCCCGAGATACCAAACGGCATCCGCACACCGTACACGCACTCTACCGTGATCACAGCCCACCCCTCACGGTCAGGGCTGTCCACGGCCTCCAAGAGGCTACAAACACCGTAAACTACTTGCAACTCCCGGACAAGACTAGGGTGAATAAGAAGTCGAGAGGGTCCATTGGTTTCGGCCCAATGCATGGTAGTAGCTGAATCTTAAATCACACATACAGATCTCAAGGCTTAAGGACGGCCTCAATGAAACAACCCACCATGTACTCCTACATGGCCTCTCATCGATACCTTTACCAAATCGTGTTCAACACCTTACTCTCATACCGACTGATCATTTCACTCTAGCCATCACCCGATGAACCAGACCGACACGACTCTAAGCATAGCAGGCATAGCAAGGTAGGATCAACACAATCATATGGCTCAATCAACTCCTACACATGCTAGTGGGTTTCATCTAGTTATCGTGGCAATGACAGTCATGCAGAGGAAATGGGTTCAACTACCGCAGACACACAGCAGCTTGAATCGCGTTGTCTTAATGCAAGAAACGAGAGCAGGAGCAAGAACATGGGATTTTATCGATATGATCAAATGGTTGGTTGCTTGCCCGACGGGTTGGTGCACGGGTATTGCTCTTCGTCGGGTAATCACGGATTCTCGGGGCGTAACTCGCCGCAGAGAACACCGATACACAAACATTACCAAACAATATGCAACAATATGATGCATGCATGAGACATGGCATATATGAGTGTGTTGGGCTAATGCAACTAAGACCAGATGGGTTTGAAGCATTTTGAACCAAAGATGCAATTTCCAAACTCATATATGATCATTTAAGGTGCTTTAACTTGTTCTGCCATAAACAGTAGGTTAGCTTGCTTAAACATGCATGAAACCAGTACAGATGGAAAGATTGGATTTTTCTGATCATTTTTCATATATAATTTGTTTCATTTGGAGCTACGGTTGATTTTATATGAATTTTTGAAGTTTGAAACATTTTCTGGAATTTCCTGTGTAAAAATAATTCCAAGAATTAAATTATCACACAAGACTATGTCATGATGACGCTGGTCAATGGGCTGGTCAGGTCAAACTGACCAGTGGGTCCCGCATGTCAATGGGTAATTAAACTAATTAAATTAAGTTTTAACTAAATTGATTTAGTTAGCAGAGGGGGCCCACATGTCATACACCTGGGGGTCAACCCGCCCACCCGTGGTCAAAGTCGAGTCAAACCCGCCGCTTAGTCAGCCGGGCGAGCGACGCGGGCGGCGGAAGTGGTTTTATTGCCCGCCTCCAAATGGGTCGCGGAGGCCATCGGAGTGGAGCTGAGGACGAGCCGCAGCTCTGGTGGAGTCCATTGGGGTCGGGTGGTCGGAGTTGGCGCCACGGCGATTTTGATGCCACCGAGTTCGGGTGAGAGCGAACTCGCCTGGGGTGTGCGGTGAGGTGCGGGGAGTGCACGGTTAGCCCCATCGCAGCGTGGTGAGTGCGATGGACACGGTGAGGTGGCCGGAGGGTGGCCGGGAGCACGTCGGCGATGAGGTCCGCGACGGCGCGTGCGGGTGAGCTTCATGTGCTCGCTGTGGTGCACGGGAGCGAGAAAGAGAGGGAGGGGAAGGTAGCCCAGCTCATCGCGGTCTCGACGGGACGGACGGCGTGGTCGGGACGAATCGATGCGGTGGCGACGGCGGGGGGATCTCCGCGATGGCGGTTCGGGCGAGGCTGGTGCGGCGGCTGGGGCACGCGAAGGCCGGGCTCGACTAGCTCAAGGAGTAGAGGGCGGCGGAGCTTCGACACGGTGGCGCGGGCGTGAGTCGACGGAGAGCGCGCTACGGCGGGCGGTGCGGCGACGGTGGCGCCGGCCATGGCGTGGGGGCGCGAGGGAGACGAGCTGGGGCGAATGGAGATGTCCAGAGGTCCGGCACGACGTGGAGCTCGCCCAAGGCAGCAGGCGGCGAGAGGGTGAAGCAGAGCGGTGCAGCTGCGTGGCGAAGCTGCGGTGCTGCCGCCGAGCACTTTGGCTGCCTGCCTCGCAAGCTAAGCAGTCATGGCGCGGGCTGGGCTGGGCCGGCCAGTGGGTGGGCTGGTGGGCCGGTGGTGGCGCCTGTAAGTTTCTTTTCTGCTTTTTTTTTATTTTATTCTTCTCGCAACTTTGTTGAATTATTTAAAATACCTAAAAGGTTCTAAAATTCACCAAACTACTCCTCGTCCATTGTTGGAATATTTCCAACATGAAACATTTTAGATTGGGAATATTTGGACATTTGAAATATTTTATATAATTTTAAATGCCCAAATTCAAATACTTATGATTTAATTCAAAGACCTTAGGATGACCTAGGAAATTGTGCATCACTTTTGGCAGAGGTTCTGAACCAAG